>JARQST010000301.1:1498469-1670987 GCA_030142225.1 Pachycephus smyrnensis | reverse complement strand
TCGATGTTGTATCGGGAAATGACCAAATTACTCCCCCCCCCCCCCCCCCCCTATAAAAGGTATAATTATCGTGAAGAGTAAAGAGGGAAATGAAAAGTAGAAGAAAAAATAAACCGCTTCTCTCCTGGTCTAATATATCCTTTGCGAAAATACTTGCTCTAATACAGATTTATTGCCGCGTAAGAGCTTCTGCCGGGCGCCTAATACAGGTATTATGCTGAGACAAGCTAGAGGAATTTACACGAAATTGGAGGTAATTTGTAAGGGTGGCCCTTACTCAGAACCCGTGTGTATCTTGCAGTTTACGGTCTACAGCGATCTTCATTGTGCCAACTGGAGAGAGGTCGTGCAGAAGTATACTTCGTCGTACGTGAGCCATGTGGTCTCGATGGACCGTAAGTAACGAAGGAATTATTAATGAGAATCCTGTCCATATCACGTTTGCCAATAATCAATCAAGTGTAATCAATTGAGCCCAGAATGCCGTTACGGATAATTAATAGAAATAGAGAATTGAGAATAGTTATATATAGGATTGAACGGGACGAGACTTCTTTTTCGTGTGATATCGAATAAAGATGGTCGACCAAGCGAAAATGCTTTTGGGGATAGAGATATTATTGTTCGCTTACCTGGCATGTTTGGGACCAAGACTGGGGTCGTACATGGAACTGGCTGAGATGTCTTCATCAGGAATTTCACCAGTCTCCATACCCAGAGCCGAAGTGCATTGTGCTGAAACAATTAGTATTGTAGTTCATATTAAGCTGTAGAATTGCATGGGGGTTGGCTGCTCCCAAGTTGAGTACCTGCGTGTTTGTCATTCTGTCAGATGTTGTTAGTACGTGTTTAGATACGAAGGGGATATTACCTTAAGGGGTATAGGGGACAGGAGTATGAAACAGTGTAGATTTGCCTAGGGCGAAGCTACGGTTTTCCACTTTACCTTCGTATATCCTGGGTACCATGAAAACCAGCCCTAAGCCACGCCACCTAGTTCTCTTCCTGGTACAACAAAGTCGACATTGCCGTCACGACTACAAGCGAGCAGACGGTACGATTAATAATTTGTAGGACATGCATACCAACGCTCGATCTGCCCCGCGGGCTCCTAAGGACAATAGTTGAGCGCTAATCGTCCCTTCAATCCTATGATGATTCTGCATTAGGATTTTATAGCTTCTCACGCGTTGATGGGAACTGCCTTTATAAATTGAGTTCTATATATTTTAAGTCACTGCTGTACACCCATAAGAAGTCACGGTATTTTCGTGAGTAAAGGATTTTCAAAATGGCGTATATATCATCAATAAAATTTGTTGTCAATTTTAATGACTGTTAATATAGTATCACGGTGGGGTTGAGGATTGATCCAGTACCTCCTGGCGATCGGCCCAATGGGAACATGGCGGTACACCGTACCCGTCCCACTCCGGAAACGTCGGACGTTTCTATGATAAATTGGCGAGGGCGCAGCGATGCCGTTGCGCTTAAGCTAGGGCTGCTGCAGTTAAGGTTACGGTGGAAAGTTTCAAAACTGCAGAATGCAGCGGACGTGGGATTAGCCGGCCTCGGACCGAGCCCTGTGAACCAGCTCCCGGGCTAGCCGGCTCTCGACCTGGCATTAGCGAGCGCAACTTCAGCGGTGTTTGTAGCAACCCCTCTTTCACGTAGACCCTGAGCCCAAGCTGCCATCCCTGTTCCACTGAAGTTCCCCCTCCTGCCCTCTTGCAAGAAGCCCCGACATTTACTAGGACAAACTACGGGAATGAATTATATATACGCTGCCCTCGTCAATTTCGAAGAACACTGGACGCACTTGGATTTCGCAAAATAATTAGGAAACCGTCATGCCATACGTTTGGGGATAGCAACCACCCTGAGGATCTCTTGGTACGTGATTATTTTATAGAGAATCTCTTTTGCCAGGGACATTAACAAGTTTATACCTACCCACTTGAAATATGAAATGATGAACTAGGGTTTACCCACAGGGTAGACCCTTGGAGTACACTACCCGGTAGCGAAGGAAGGGTGGAGTACGTCATTTTCGATGTTATTAATTTGAACAAAAACATAGGGGGGGTCAGTGTTAAACAACAGCCCTCGCACAAGAACGGCTGAGTACAATGCTCACTTGTCTGCCTCTGAGCAGCTATTAGATAGTATTGTTAATTCATCGTGCGGCTGACATTTCATTTGCGGCAGTACAATAGAGCGGCAGGTGGGTGGGTATATGTATATCCAACCGGTACAATATAGAGCGTATACGCCATTATTGCGTAGTTCTCTGAGATTGAGCAAGAGTTAGAGAGAAGAGAGTGCCAGAACGTTCCGAGAGAGGTTAATAATAAAAGAAAGAAAAGAAAATGGAAGAAGCGAATAAGAAGAGAGAACGCTTAAGCGCGTATACATGTAAAATGAAGAGAGGTCGAAAAAAAAAGTCAAAATCCTCAGCAACGTCTACGGGGATACGGATGATTTTTCCACGGGCTTATACGACGGACCCGACGATATTACAGCGTCTGACAAAAATAAAGAGGGAATCTCTTGCGCGAACTTATTGTCGTTCGGGCGGTGGTGCCTCTGGCAAAATGGCGCTGGATGAACTATGACTCCGCCGACAGGGAAGTACCTATATCCGTCAGGATTGCGTATACCTTGTGATACGAACGAGATCACTTCTTTTTCTTCTTCTTATCCCTTAATCTTGTCTCTGCCATCTTATTCTTTTCTATTTTACTATCTATCTACTTTCTTTAAAAGTACCCCATTTGGCTTCAGCCTGGAGCACTTTGCAGGACTAGAGTGGGTCGCAGCTGGACGAGTATCAAATGCATCCCTGATCATTGACTCGTAGTTGACCATCCACATGGACTAGGATACTACACCCAATCTTTAACGAAAAATTGATTTTCCGATGTTGATACTAGCGAACCGATAGCAGATACACAGTCCTTGGACTTTCGAAGAAATTGAAGCGTATAGCGTTCTCCTAGTGGAAACTCATCTACTGGAAGAGGGTCGAGTGGTCGCGAGTTTAAAGTTAAGGGAGGCGCGAATATACCAGAGGATCGATCCAACAGCCAAGCCACGTGCGGCTCTCGACGGGATGAAGAGCTACGATATTCCGGAAGTCGTAAAATCCGCGCGAACGAGCAGCGAGACGCAAACATGACAGATGGATATCTGGCTGGCTGGCTCTGGGCTGGTTGTTATGGATGACTGGCTGACTCGACTTACCCAGATCTAAGGCGAACGTGCCGGTAAGACGGAGCAGAGGAATCAGCACCAAGAGAAACTCTCGGAGATGAAGAAGACGTAGATCGTAGAGCCGCATGTTAAGGGTAACCCTGGCCATTACGTGGCTGTGGATATCCTCATCGTACAGCAACACCAGGAGCAATCTCGTTGTCGGTCTGACATGCAGCGCCGTCTTCCCAATCCAATATCAAGTCCTCGTCTCAGTGTTACCACCAGTTGCCACCGACCTCGAGCATGTCTTCGCATCGTCCTGGAAGCTTCGCCAGGAAGGGACTACATCTTTTCACCTGGAATCAGAAGATCAGGAAACCTTGTAAATTCGAGACAAAACTAAGGCCAGAGTACATATAATATATCTGAAGCAGTGAAGCTGTGATCCTCGTGAGTTTTATCGCACGTCGCAGGGTGGATAACGTGTCTCGTAAATGATACAAGGCTCTCGCAGTAGCTATATATACTCTGTATTACAAGACTCGCGTACTCGACTCGTTTACATTGTTTTATACAAATATATATATATATCACAGTGGAACGATCGTATTTTTATAGCAGCTCACGCGCGTAACGATAATATATTAAGGGCTCAGAACAAGACACGATGCGAAGCGACGCGTTGCGGAAAAAAACGAAGCCAAGTGAAGCGAGAGATGCAGTAGAAGGTTGCAACGTGGAGTGTACCCTGGCACGAGGATCCCTTGACAGAGGATGCATCGCCTTTACTACGGCATCCCCGCTTTCACCCTCACTCGCGCTCGGAGTAGGAAGCTTTTGTGTGCATTCGATAGCCCGTGCAAGGCAAACGAGCCTACAACAAAACATACTGGAGTATCCCGTCCCTTAGCCGTTACGTATTGTATCCTTTTTTTTCTTTATCTTTTTGGCTATCTTTGTCTCTCTTACTCGCACTATCTTTATGCTCTGTCCGTTTTTCTCTCGGTGCACTAGTCCGTCCTATCGCAATTCTCGTTCACGCTCTACCTGCGCGTTCTTCGTTCTTTATGGACGGTCGGGCGTCGTCATTATCCATAGGTGCAACTACGGACTAAACGGACGGACGGATTTGTGATGCAAATCTCATTCCGTTTCTTCCAGTCTGGGCATTACGTATGTCCCCCCTTCTTTGCGAATCCTTTACCTATTGTATAGGAAAGTAGTAGGTGGGGCTGGTTTTAGCTACTGTCGGTGTATGCTCTTTACCGGGAAACGGCAATTGGCTCCGCTTACCCAGGATTGACTCATTTTCTAGATAGCACTGGGGATGCATTAGCAAACGTCAGGGTGAAAATGTTGGTGAAACGTAAAGGAAGTTTAGGAATGAAAATGCATGCATCGCGGAAGGAAATGTGTAGCCGTAAAGTTTGTAGGGTAACTTATTTGTTTACTTGTTTTCAGTGCAGCCAAGTTTCATTAAACCAGTTTGAAAATTTAAACGGTATGAATTTTCACTCTGACCGGTATAATGCATTTAGTGGCCTCTGGTGAATTTGAAATTTTATGTGTAAAATAGGGGTGGAGAGTTAATCAAGAGGCCACAGTTAGTTCGGTCGCGATGCTTTTCTAAAGTGTATGACAGAATGTAGGTATTTCGATTTTCTTGTTATAGAGCCAACTTCATGGTGGCTCTGTGGTTTTGGTAATGCAGGCATTAGACACGGACGAGCGCAGAATTCAGGTTAGATTTCAGCTGGAATTATCCGATTCGGTATATACGCCAATTTCTAGTCCGGTCTCTTCAACCCCTGGGCAATCGGAATCTATAGAAGGAGAGTACTCACACGGTATACGATTTCGTTCCCTTTTCACCGTGAGTATAGCTACTCTCCTGTAGTCTGATTTGAGAGAAAATCTCTCGGATCCGAGAATCCCGAGATTCTCGCGGTCGAATAGAGATTCAGGATTCGATACCCGATCAATCTCTTCGATTTTTTATCTCTGATAAATATCCTAGGGAAAAGTGAAGTCTCGATGGAAATATTGCCTATAGGAATTATTACACGAGTCTATCTATACTCCACGGCCAAATCCCGACAGGGCTGAACGTTTTTAGGGTAAACTTCAGTACTTGATTTTCTAGAGGGTTATCAGAGAAAATTTCGAAACGCTTAATCGAACACGCGCCAATACATTAATCTGGTCAATGAACGTGTAGGTATTCTACGAATAGGTAATAGGTATATGTTTGAAGTCTTCAAGAATATAATAATATTTTTGGTTAGGATTGTCTGCTATGGAAATTGATATTTGATATACGACTTTATAATACTTGTACAAAGTACGTGAAAAAAAAAACAAAAAATCAGTGCTTTCAAGATAAGATCATATCACGTTCTTTCAGCTTGGAGTTTTACGTACCTTACGTCATTTCTATATCGCGTTGGAGGAACTGAATTCAAACAATTTGCAACGCTCCGTCCCGTCCGATCTTAATTAAATTGCGAACAATGTTTTCACAGTCTGGTTTCCGCAATGAAGTAACTTTCCGTGGATGCCGCTGTTATTGGCTGCCGCTTAAGCCGAGCTTAAAACCTTCGCCGAGTATTTCTATATGGGCGATCGAATTAACGAGCGGCCTCGACCGCGCGAATACTTTTGCCTAGGTATCTACCTACTGTACCTACTTTCATCGCTGTCTGGACCACCACTGGTATTACTCACTTATCGTACCTTGCAGCGTCTACGAGACGAATTTCATCTCGACGCTTAAAAAAATGATGACGTCGTCGTTGTGGACTAACAAAATGGTTTATGACGAATAAAATTTCTACATAAGGTACATATATATTATTGATTCATATATGTATATATGTAATATACAGGGTTTTTCAGTGCAAACGCACCACCCGAAGTTAACCTCTCTATTTGATTTCAATAGTAGAATCAATTTCAAGTGGTATGTTTGTAGCGAATAACTCTGTATAATAATACAGATAGTTAATACACAGATGAAACAGCCTATAGCATCCCAATGGGGTATCGAGAATGCTGAATTCGACTCGAAGACAAATCCCATCTGTTTCATGAATCAGAGGAATTTTAAACGCGTTAATGACCTGCATTCAATCCGGTCAGCCGAACACGTTGGATTTCCGCCAATCAGCGACTCAATTAGCAGAATTCAGTAGAGGCGATTGCTCAGCAACCTGGCAAAATGATTTAATGGCCGAATGCAGTCGTCGGCCGTTACGTCGTAATAAAGATGCCAATTAAATGAAAGCTGCACGCGATGCAGCCAGCTACACTATACTGTGACCGATACAACAAGCATCAAAAGTAAATCTATAGGACTGTGAATATTCAAAATTCATAACATATAAATCAATGGATTCCTTTAGTAAGCCATATCATCGTTACTGGTACGGTATATACACACAGATATAAATATATCTGAGGGCAGTTTCCAGGACATTTTTATATATGCAGTGGCAGCTTTGAGGACATTTGGCAGTTTCCAGGAGTGTCCTGGAAAAATTCTATATCCAAGGGCAGTTTCCAGAATTATAAAGCGTCGACCACACCGAATTTTCCAAAAATTTTTCAATATTAGGCACCCGGAACGGTGATGGGTTTAGAAATGGTTACGTTAGGTTAGTTTAGGTTAGAATTCCAATGCTGTGATAGTCCAAGGTTTAGTTTTTTTAAAATAACATTTCAGTTCGCCATTGTGAATGCCCCATAATCGGCGAAGTCCTCGAAACTGCCCCTGGACATATTTATATATATATTGTTATAGTTTGGTTTTTAGTCAAACTATGCGTAGCGTGAAACCCAGGCTCGGGATTCGGATTTCGAATTATATTCGAAAAGGAAATCTTCCTCGGAAGAAATGAGCACGAACAGTTGTAAGGTTGACCTCGACGGGTTTATTTTGAAGAGTATGATAGTTCAGCAAGATTTTTAGAGTAACAAACTATTATGCGAGTAACGTTGAGTTTAGAGTAAGACTGAGCATGATGAGCGTTCTGCTGTGTGATATGTATAGTGAAAATCCGCAGGTTAGAGGGGTAAGGAATTATCGGTTTGGGGTAGATGTATCAAAGGTTGCGAAAATGTACTTTGGCATAGATTAGGATAAGAATGCGCAATGTGGTCTAGGATAGATTGTGAAGTCGTATGAAAGGAACCGTTGCACTTTGCTATTTAATAGGATAATGAGGTAATAGGGTGAGTCAAAGTATAATAGGAGATAGGATGTTGTCTTTAGCCTGGGTATTAGTAATCATTGCGAAATGCTTGCTGAATGATTGGGGAGATGCGTTTCACAATGTGGCGTATGCCATAATAATATATTTATATATATTACATATAATTTTCTAGCAGTCACGTAAACTCCATATTAAAATCGTATAACTATCCGTATAACACTACGTACGGCATATATAAACTGCCGACGACTCTGTATCAGAATTTTACGTAAACAAAATAATTTTTCTATACTGGTAACGCCGATGGCTTAACGTTATATCCTTTACTGAAACAATATCACTTACATAATATTTCATCCATTTTTTAGCGACTTCATTCAGACTTCAAGACAGTTTTATTAAGTGATTAATCACCGACCGAGTAATTGTGTCGTGTCCACTCGCGATCAACATCTGCGCCCTCTGTCCCTATATACTGTCTGATCCCAAAATACTTTTTCTCTCCATTCCTAAATGTTACCTTCGATTTTCCTCATACCGATTCTCTAATACATTTTTTTCTGGACAACTTACGTATTTCTCAAGAGCTCGCTTAACTTCCCTTTTATAAATGCGAATATAAACTCTTTTGGGAAGTTTCATTGTAGCGAGGGTTTCCACTGTGGGTTTAAAAAGTTTAAACGTTCTTTTCACTATACTATACTGTACCTACAGAGTTGCTGTATAATACGAGTATGGGAAACCCTGGAGATTTTTCTTTTGCAAAGAACAGGGGTATATACACACACATATATATATATATGTATATGTATATATAGGTCCACCGAAGTCCATGGGACTGGTTACGATAAAAACGATGAACGATCAATTTGAACGCGAGTTCCATTTCCGTTGAACTTGTCGAATGAGTGTTTCTGACTATGTTTCCGTGATTAGGTAGGAGCACGTGTACATACTTTACCTAACCTCCAAGTATATGTATATTATACAAGTGGAAGCCTATACAGATATATTACCAAGAGTCATATGACTCCGAGAAGACTATATTTCAAGGGTACTGTACTGGATGCTGTATATATCTAAATGACTCTGGACCATTAAAAAGTAATACAAAAAATATCTCTAATGCGCACAAGTATACAAGACAGATATCGATGATCTGTCAATCATAAAAAAAAGTAATTATTCCTTAATTGTTCCGGTAATTTATTAAGTTTATTATTGGGAAAATTCTCGGAAATTTCTTTTTTTTTTGTCAAGAATGACACGTAATTCGAAAGGATCGCCTACGCACCGAGTGTGGAATCGCTAATGGATTTCTCTGCGTAAATTTTAGCTGTCGCTCCAGTTTCGACGTTGTATGTATATAGAGACAGTGAGATGTGGGGGAGGGGGGGGGAAAGAAAAAAGTTTCACTGAAAAATCCGTACGCTCGTTACGAGTCGCGTACCGACGTGCGCGTCGCGACGGTAGTGGGATATTCCCAGGGGTGGATCGTAAAAAAAAAGCTGTGACTGAAATAGCTCGTTTCTCCTGAATCATCGGGCAAACCCGATATCAATCTATCCCGTCGACTGAACAGCTGAACGGGCGAGTGTGGCGAGTGGGCGAATCACGCGCGGACAGACCGATTCGCACGTTTCTCAAATCCCTCGAGACGTCGGGACGCGGCAAGACCGCTCTGTACGTCCAATGGCGGTTGCTGGTAGTGTTGCTGATATTGCGCTGAGAATTCTACATAGGAATACAGGATGGATGGGTTTGCACAAGAGCGAGCTCGTAAAGTCATGATAGGTTATGTCTCGCGACTACCGGCGTTACCATAAATTGTTTAATCCTATAGGTTATATCGTTTTGTTGTTTAAGCGTCGCTTCCGCTTGCCCTTCCATTTTGTTTTGTCCCTTTCTTTGTCGTGTCGTATAAGTTCTCCTGTGTTTCTGTGTATTTCTATTTATCCGAACGCTTAACGTCGTCGTCCCTTTACACGAAACGTTTTGATTGAGGTATTCATCAAGACGCCCGAAAGCGGAGCAGTGACATTTGTTAGAGGAGCGTCGCGATTTCCGTGAAGTCCGGGGCGTCGGCGTCGGCGTCGAGGCCGAGCCGTTCATTTCGTGGAAAAATAAAGCCAGGGATTGGAGCGCGGTTTTGAGGAAGCCGGCTTGTAAGAAGTCGCGAGGGGGGAGTTGGGAAGGGAGAAAGGAAACGAGGGTAGTGGTAGAAAGGACTAAGGGAGAGACGGAGAAATGGTGGAATGAAGGAAAATAGGTTGGGGATGAAAGGGGGGTGGGGTTGAAGGAGGTGGTGGTTGCCTGAACCGTGGTTAGCCGATAGGTCTTCCTTAGGAGGTACGATGAAAGAGGGATGAAATAATCTCTTAAGAGAGAAAAAAAAGGGAGGGTGAGTTGGTATCCCTTTAAATAAAAAGGCTCGCGCCACTACGGGTAACTTAACCGGAAACTCGACTTGGACCTTATCGAGAAACCTGAACGCTTAACGGATTCGCAAAGTATTTTCTTGAAAATCGTACCGTAGCTTTCTCTGCCGATTTCTGCCGCTATATCGAACATGGCGCTAGCGTATACTAGCTGGCATGCTATCTGGCATTTTCTCTTCTATAGGAGGCCTTAAGATTCTGAATGGCATTGAGAACCCCCCAAGAATTTGCCTCTGCTCCCTTTTTTATTCGAGGAGTTCGTAAAGGGGATGGTATATCGGGGCGCTTGATGCGACAGGACCATTCCACGGGGGTGCTTAAACGACACTTCATACAGAAGCGGTTATCGCGTCTGTCGTGAGCTGATACCACGCGTTTTCAAGCTTCCATTCCCGACGTGTCTGAATTTACCCAGTTCCACCACCTTTCCCAAGACTCATCCTCAGCCCCATCATGCCACCTTCATTACTCACATGCAAATCACCCCGAGAAAAATACCGCGTTATGGATGCCCGCTGTTTTAAGATACGATTCCACGCTCGTGCCTCGTCGCGCTCTTACGCGCTCTGCATGCGAAAAAAAAAAAGAAATCTAGTCGCGTCGGAGCCACTCCCGAAGACGAAGTCACGGGGCGAGCGGATATTGCCGCGCGGCCTCGAGTCGCGATATTTATGAGCCGCGATAACACCACGAATGCCTTGAATTGTCCTCGTGGACGCGGATATCTCGTAGAAACGGTTACCCAGTGGTTGGCTACCTACTTACCTTGCCACCTACTTCCTAACAAACGCCTCTGCCCACCTACCTATCTGGCCCGATTTGAACCACGTAGATCGAGGACACGACGACACGGGCTCACGGAAGTTATCCTTAATTGCCGGGAATCTTAAATTCGTTAATCGTTCTAAGAGAATTGCCGTGGGCCCTATCTTCCTAGATACCGAAATATATATATACTATGTACCAAGGAGAAAAAGAAACCATGGCATCGTCTCGGGCGATGAAACGTGCCTGGTCTTGGTTCGGAAAAAACAGAAAGAATATCGTGCAGCAAAGATGGCGGGCGTATAGCGGGCAACTTTGAAGAGGTTTGCAAAGCCTGACGAACATTAGCCGAAAATCGGCTTTATGCTAGTCACGATGTCCAAGTAATTTGCCGTTTAGCTTTCGACGACACACCCTGTATCTGTCACCGAATAATGGAGAGACGAAAAGGATGAGAAGGTGGAAGGGAGGAAGTCGAGAGGGCACGAAAGCAGGAAGGTAGGCAAGTTGCTAGAAGGTACCAGGCCCAGCTCTATATAAGGAAGGAAGGGTGAGCGTCGAAGGGGAGTAAATGCCCGCACAGCCCTGCTACTGAAAGATCTCTGTATTCTCGCCAGGAACCCGAACACTCGATAGTGTGCTTTCGAAAAATTCGTGACGAAACTCCTAAAGCTCGCGCACAATTTACGTTATTAAATCGGCAGAACGCTTCGAGAAGCATTCGGACGAGTCTCTTCCACTAGTCAATGCAATTTTCAAGGAAGTTTCCTTTTTTTTTTAATATTATTCCTCGTACCATCCTTCCTTCCTTCCTTACGTCACACCTGAGTACATCATTTGCGTAGCTTCTTCTTATCTCCCCCTGCGACCCCTTCTTGTTCACGGAACTTGTAACTATCCCCGACACCTAAGCTGTGACAACGGAAGTAGGTACTATAAATATGCAATCCGCTCTTCGCTACAACTTCCTCTTCCTCTCGGACGTGAAGTCGCGGTTTGTCGTGGACTGACTAAAAGTTTTACTTAGAGTGTCGTCAAGCTCTGTTCCTTGCAGGGATGAGGGTGTAACAAGACTAAGAAATTCGGAAAGGCGAACCTCCGGTAAACCGGTTGGCAATGGAAAGTTCATGTCGTACTGTCAAAGCGAGAACGCGAGAGACAATATTTTTTTTTTATTCCCAACGTAGGTTGGTACCTACTGTTTCCCTTTCAGTTTGGGCGTTCGGAAAATGTGGGATATACCTAGTGACTATATGTGTGTCATGAGAATATTCTTTCGAATAAATGCGACGATGGCAGAGAAGCTGGATAACTGGAGAGATATTATAGCATCGCAGTGGGACAGGAATGTTTTAAAAAATAAAAGAGATAAAACAAATCAGAATTTACAGAAACTATGCTGCTGTCTGCTCATGGATATTCCTCGAAACGGAACATCGTCCGTATATCCTCTGGCGTATTTTTTTATTTTTTTTTTATTTTTCAATGTATCACGAATCGCCCGAGTATACTGTATACTATATATAGTTAGCAAGGGTTGGAAAGGTAAGGCCGAGTTTTTATAATACCCTTATCGATCGTATCTTTCGTTCTGTTCGGTTGGCAGAAATGGAAGAGGCACAGTTGGAGATGGCAAAAGAGAGGGTTTGTTCCTGAGCGGAATTTGCTTAAAGCGAGTCGATCGGCGCCTCGCGTATTCGCGGTCTGTAAAAGCATTCCGTAGACAAAGCAGAGAAACATTTAATTTCCATGGAAAATGTTTATAATGCAAAAATTGCGGACTCGCCAGTTGCAACCTTTGATGTCCCGCGTGTTTCGTTGCGTCGTAGTACGCGATTTAAATGCGTATAAATTTGAATGTTCGTTGTGCGTTCGTTCTTGTACTGTTTCTTTTAAACGAATTAAAAGATAACCAATATATTAACTTTTAATCCTATCGTTTGATCCCCTTTCCTAACATATTTCCACCCTCGAGCACCCACTGTGACAATCCCCTCTTTTTATCACGAGACGCTTTGTCATTCGTCTTGGGGTAAGTAATAATATTAACGATGACGTTAATTTCGTGGAATTTACTATGGTAAATTCCACGAGTCTGCGGACTCGAACAGTCGTACAAATACGCTTTCAACTTAACCTAACCTCAAAACTTTTTACCTCCTGCCGGGTACTTCGCCTTCAGTTCAGTAGCGTCAATGTGGAGTTTACGTATTATTGAGAAATTTCTGTAACGACTGAGGGGCACGCTAATTGGGCCAAATCGTACCAGGCACGTCAACCATATTAGAGGTACGTCAATGTCAAAAGTGTTTCTTCCACAATGCGATCTGTAAAGGTTGCGAAATTATGATTCCCGTAAATCTAGCGGTCTTTGCAATTTTTTTTTTTACATATACTCTGTAAATTCAAATCAGTGAAAATTTCACTGAACAGTTCAATGGCTCCGAAAATCACTGCAGAATTATTTATTTTTGGGTAACTAGCGGTATACTTCTGTAGCATCAGTGAATATCGACTGTTAGTTAGTATTTTTCACTCATTCATTTTTAGAGAGTATATTAACTATATATTTCATTTATATATCAATATATATACTATTATATAACTATATAAACTTGTAGAACGGATGTTTTGGGGACACTGCCGATTATGCGGCACTCACAACGGGAAGCTGAAATGTTTTTTTTTTAAAAAAAACTAAACCTTGGGACATCTAGCATTGGAATTCTAACCTAACCTAACCTAACCTAGCCATTTCTAAACTCATCACAGCTCCGGGTGTCTAGCATTAGAAAAATTTTGGAAAATTTAGTGTGAGAGTCGCTTTACGGTCCTCAAACCAGTCGTTATGTTGAAAATTTTTTGAGAACCGACCTCAAAGTATACAAATGTCCTCAAAGTAGTTAGTATATAACTCAAATTGTCCCTAAAATACCTGATAGATATATTTATACATACATATATACCAAATAACTTAAAAACCCACTGGTATAGGTATATGATATCAGTACGATACGAACCGAACGTGTTTTTTCCAGTATTTGGTAATCCTTCTGATAAGGGATGGAGGATGGTTGGTGGAGAATTCGTGCGAGATTTCACGTTCGATTTTTGAACCAGATCGGCACGAGCGCTCCATATAAGACGGTGAAGTCTGCCCGGTCCTCATCCAGTATACCGAATCGTTTTCCAATAGTTCCGATTTCGCATTCCTGAGCGTTTTATTCAAAATATTCAACCTTACCAAGGGAAACGACGAGGGTTGTCAGGGGGTGGTAGGATATACATGCGGCATTTGGTACGAGCAGCTAAAAACTGGAACGGCATCTCTACCGGAAAAGTTAACTGAGCGAGATGTACATCTCGCAAATGGATGGCGTCCACGTATTGGCAGCCCGGGAGTTAGGGTAGAAAAATAAGAGATTGACTTCCCATGAGAATGAATGAGATTCCGTTGAGTTTTGCGTAATGACACGAAAATTCAATTATCTTTCTGTTCGTCTCCTGTAATTAAATACTCAATCCCGTCGCGAATGCCGTTCGGTGGCCGTGACGCTTGCGGAATTTTAATCCGCGCAACATTACATTAAAACTCCAGATAACCCGGGTGGGGAAGTGCGAGATAAAAATTCACATTAAACTTATTATCATTTACATAAGATTTATGCACGGATACGAGGGGGTAGGATAGGACGTTATAACCCCCTATCTATATCTCTGTACTTTTTTCAACCCCTTCCTAAGAAATCGCCGTTACCTCGCTACCTCCCATTATTACATTCATCTTTCATCTTGTCACGCTTCCTCAAGATACTTACGATACTACCCCTTTGAATCCTGCTCTGGGTACGTAATAGAATATTAAAAAGAAACCACCCTTATATAACGAATCCGCGCGATCCCTCCCGGCGTTCTCCAGCATTTCTCACTGGTTATCATCTGTATATGTTTCACAGGCAAGCAGCCGTGCTCACGCGGTTTTACGATTTTATCTATATATAATATATATAAATAACAGGTCCGCCGTTGTATCACGGGCGATAGATAATATTGCATAAATTTTTGGCACCCGGCTAGACAGAACCTCGTGCTACAATATTGATCGACCACGGCCGCGCCACAACCACGCTCGCATTCAACACATTTGAGTCATGCAAACCCGCGGGTTACGTGAGTTTGCGCGTATTTCCATTCACGTGCGTGCAATTTTCATTGTCGCCTCGTCGTTTGTCGCTATCTGACCGTTGACGAATGGCTCGCTGGCTGATCGATTTGGCGCAGCAGAAACGACCAGAACTCGAAGACGCTATCTGTATAGGAATTCGTTTGTCCACTGAAGTATATAGCCGGCGAACGACGTCAGTCTTGCCAGGTAGAATAAGAAGCGGAAGTTGAAAAGAAAGTAAAGGAAAAATAGGAAGTAGGTAGGTTAGGTGTGTCTGTGTATATATATATATATGAAAAGTAAGGGTGGTCCGGATGGCCTGGGTTTCGAGTTTCCGTGCACGTACTCGATACGTACCGAGAGAAACGAGTGGCTCGGAGTGACTTCAATTATTAAAAGAGACTCGAACAACTTCCATTGCTTTTCAATTCCGTGATCTCGCCTACTACCCTCTTGGGCTTGAGGGTAGCAAGTGCACGAAGAAATTCCTGGTGGCTTCACTTGAAATTCGAGCTGTGGGATAAATCTCGTTCATCGACTAACGGACGACTCTGAACGATTTAAGTGTAGAGGGTGGAAGGAGGGGAGGGTGAGAGAGGAAAATAGGGAAAGCTTAACGTACCACCCCCGTCATTTGTAACGGGTCTTAATATTTATAATTTACGTTTTGTTGCTAGCAACCCTCTTTACTCTCCCCCTCCCCTCACCATTCTCTCTTTCCAAGATAGTCGATACCTGCTGTAATCAGGAGTACTGCGCTGGGTATGTCCCATTCTGAAGTTACCAAAAGACTTCATTTCCGCTTGGATCTCTATACCTAACCGACCGTTTCGTCCGTTTTCATTTAATAACCGTGACAAGCACAATAAATAATATCCCGCGAAATCCCATCTAGCTTTATTCACTGTGCATATAAATATATATACACACACACACACTTATGTCCCATGACACACAAATTAAGCATTTCACAATTGAGTTTCTCGCTTGTTTTCCAAGGGTGCGCGCAGATGGAACACAGGTACGTCTTGATGGAGCTGGTCTACCGAACGTATTATTTTAATGACGTTATTCTTGTATCGTCATTTGAACAAAAGAGATTATCAACAATCGCTCGCGAGTATTCATAGTAGGTATATAATACCTGTAGGTAGTCGCTTCCTGTAGTTTTCACTCAATGACGAAGTAAATGTTCTTCAGACAAAGTTACACGTTACAAAGTTTTATTTTACATAAAAGCACTTAGGTACCTGATGCACTCATCCGTTATCAGTGCAAAAGCAGCTGAACCTTTTGTCACTCCTAACGAGCAAACTAAGTACTTGAACTGTGTGTACCCGCTCTCTTTGGTCCCATGGGCCTGACTTCAAGAGGTAGCTTTATTTTGAGTTAGCGAACGAAACCATCGAGGCAGGGGGTGTAAATTGCAAAGGTACCCCTAACAGAAGCCTGGATGAAAGTTCGAGCAGGTGCTGGAAAAGTCGCGTGAGCTTTCGAACTTTTCTCAAGTCCAGTATCTACCTTACGTATAGAGCAGGGGTGGGTGGGATCTTTCTTGATTTTTTTTTTCTTCAGGAAAATTTTAATCACGGACACTTTAGTGCCTACGTGCTCTCCCTCCAAACGTATAATCGCGAGATGGGGCAAAAGGATGAACTTTGGAAAGGGCTTGCTTCACTCTGTTATTATTTGGAGCTTTCAGTTCGGTAAGAAATAAACAAAAAATGAAGAACCTATATACTGTTAGGGGAAGAAAGCATGTACAGGCAAATAGCTTGAAAAACATCAGGACGTTTGGCTTATCCATCACAATCTATCAAAATGCTATTTCAAGTCCCTAAAAGGACATTGCGGGGATGCACGTAATCAGATATTCCTGATACTCGATAAGACGCGCGTTATTCTACAGGAATAAAGTTGACATCCCCATGGAACCTCGTAGGATGGAAATAAAATATTATTTTGATAGAATCTAAGAGTGCGTGGGATTTATTTGAGACCTGTCTAAGTAGGTACAGATGCTTGAAATATATTTCTCTTATTTACTCTGTATGAAAAAAAAAGTACGCAATCCGGATGACAGTTTATATACTACATTATCCTTCTTCGATTCAGAGCTTAAAGCTTATACATAATGGTGAGATCGTAACTTGTAAGGATGAAGGAGGGGTGTCATGGCAAGGACCAATTGTAAATTCGATTCAGCCGGTCAACCAGCCAGCCATCTAGTGATACGCGGTACCAGGTATCAGGTACGGGGGGGATGACGTCTCTGGGAAACTGAAACGTGCAGAGATATGGGGTTTGGAAGGTTAAGAGGATGTGATACTAAAGGGTAAGATGCTGTGGGAGGGGATGACGACGGCTGGATGGAATAAGGGGAGGAAGTGAAAGAGAAGCTTCGGAAAGCCTCACTCCTCGTGACTCAACTCCTCCAGAGTTTGGTAAACGGATACGGAGAAGGGTTGCAGCTTGCGGATTAGTCGGATCTTCAAGGAACACGAAGTAGACCACGTACATATATAGCCGACATTTTGGTCAGCTCACAAGGATGAACTCCTTCAGAGTGTAACATTAATGAAGTACGTTGCTTAGTTTTTGTATAAATTAAGAAAAATACAGAAAATCAGGAAGTCGCTTACCTTTTTTTGCAAATTTTCGTTATCTTGAGAAAAAGTTTCTCGTGGTTGCGAAATTAACCATAATATCGAAGATTCACTTGCCGATGGCAGATAGTGGATAGCGAGAAAGAAAAATGAAAATGCAAAGGGACGAGGACGGGTCTCTGTAAGTATTAGAAGGAGAAATGAAGGCGAATGCCAGAGGGGCTTGGTGGAATGGCGTCGGTTCGCCGACGTCACTCGTGAACGGCACAGGCGGACAGATGATCGGACTTCGGAATAAAACTTCCTTCCCGACGTAGCGGAATTGAGAAACGAAAAGCTAACTTTACCGCACCATCCGATAATATACGGTAGCGGGATCGAGTGTAATTGGCCTAACTTCTCACCGACGGCGTTAGTCGAGAAGTTCGCTTTGCACCTCTATCAATTACTCAGTGGTGCCCGGCGACCTGGAGGAGGTCGAAGGTTACGAGTGGTACGTTTCAGAAGGGAGGAAGTGGGATCTCTCGCATAATTTCTAGGATTTCCAAGCTTGTCCCGTTCTCAATTTCAGGACTAGCGTTATAACTATCAGCGTCGGCATTTCTATCGCTGAACTGTTGCGACAACTACTACTACCCTGTACCGCTGGGACTACGTCACTTCCTCCTATGCAAACGTCGACGGTATCCTACAAGGCTACACCGAGACAAAACGCAACAACGCAATTCTTTCTTGAGTATTATCTTTTTTGATTCTCGTTACCTCCTGCTTCTTTTCGAAATACCGTCGACGGGCACAACCGCTCGAGAACTTTTGCGCAATTTGCTGAAGTAGTTACGACACTAATCGATTCCAGGTATTCAAAAGCGAATAGGTCGCTACTGCCGGATATCTCTTAGGGATGATATATTTTTTTTATTCTCTCTTCTACTCGCTCGCTCTCTCTCTCTCTTACTCTCTCTCTCTCTCTTTCTCTGTTTTCTTCTCAAAGCATCAGTCGCGAATCAATAACTGTGCCACTCGATGGTTCTCTATTCTTCCACCGGCAGAAAGCTTCAAGCGAGTCTCGGCGAGTGCTTTGCGGCGCGGAAAGTCGATTCGTTTTTTTCGGATGGGAGAGAGAAAAAGAGAGAGAGAGAGAGAGAGAAGAGCGTGGCTTCGTAGAGTAATGGTCTCTTTTTTAGCTTTAGTTTCTCCGTCTCTCTCCTCTCTCTCTTGCACTTTTTCTCCTGACTCTTTAACGTCCCTATATCTATATACTATATATATTTTTTTCTCTTTGGTATATAGTCGATCGCTCACGTATCCCAAAGCCCCCGTCGCAATATTCTTGAATTCGAGGCTGCACAAAGCCCCGCGAAACAGCCTCGTAAACTCGTCGGCGATAACCCGACAACGTTTTTCAATTTCCGCTGCGTCAAATATAACCCTCCGGTAGATATGCAGATGACGACGATATCCTCGAAGAACGGGCAAATCGCGTCGCGCTATAAAGACTCCGGCAAAGTCCTACATCTTCCATACGGTATCTCACGTCCCCTGTACAAACCTACCGATTTGTACGTGAATTTTCTGCGTTATCGGATTCCCCACCGTTCGGGTAACGTACTTTCTTTTGTGTCTCTTAGGCTCCAGCACGATTTACACACGCGTTTTGTCGCAACCGCGACAAGGAATCCTCAAACCTCACTCCCCCACCCTCCCCTCTCAAGTGCCACTGTCGAAAAGCCATAAGGATAAAATTTACACGATGATCTCATAGGCTTACAATACACATTCATATATCTAATCATTGAATACATCCCTTGCATTCTCCATCAGCAAACGTACCCTCGATGTTTCATTTTCCCGTCAACCCTTTCTCCACCCCCAATGACTACCATACACACTTGTTCGATTCCATCGTCAACTATACGCAAGTTACGTCCATGAATTGAACAATGCGCGAAACTACGAACATTACGATACTGTCACCATGACGATACACGTATTTTGCTTATACGTAACATACATACACACACACACACACATATATATATATATATATATATACGCAGTACATTGCTAGGAAAGTATACAGGTATACATAAGTAGATACGTAAACGCGAAGCTACTCGACTGATTCAATGAGCTAGTTGGTCTGTTTGGAGTTCCCTTGTGCTCGACACAGTATTGTAACTTACTGCGCGCAACGAACCGACATCAGAATTGGTTTATTTCGACGACAGCTGATACGGAGTGCCAACCTAACGTTAAACGCGGACGATTCCGTTGTGGCGTCGACGAAGCCTTCTCCTCTAGTTACAATCCGACGTTCCACTTAGACCCAAGTTGGTCGACTAGTCGAAACTCTAAAGTCCTAGTAGTAGGTAATGCCGGCCGAGTGTCTTGAAATTTTCTCCGAAACTGTGAAATGGCTAGATATAACCATAGGTACACTTGATTGTGGAGGATTGTCTGGGAAGAGAATTTCTTCGTGGAGGAGGGGAGGTAGAGGGGAAGGGAAAGAGAGAGAGAGAGTCGATCTCGCGAATCCACCATGAAACTACGTAGCGTGTTCCGGTGGTGCGCACTCTGCGAAAGTTACAGGGATTTCTTCGGGGAGTCTCCAATTTGTCCCCCCACCACGTTCAAGCAGGGGTTGGAAGTTGGTCACGGCTGAGAAAAGTTGGTCGCGAGACGATTTTAAGTTTCGTCTTTGCGATTACATCATGGCTGGTATTATCGTCGCGATGTCTACCAATTGAGCTAGGTATAGTACGGTATTGCCAAACTGAAGTCCTCGATCAGCTGTTATGTATAGTATGTATATTGAAGTGGATATATAATTTTAGGGTGCATACAATTTTAGGTTTAGGATGTATCTTTCTTTTCCATTTGGATTTTGGGTTATTGCGATGTTGTCGTTACTTGGGTATATTGTTCTTGTTTTATTGATCCGCTAAGCACGCCGGGAGTCACGTTGCGTTTCGAAATCTCAATTCTATACGCGAAGGATCTCTTTAATGCAGGATATTTCGGTTTAATGAATTTCTTGGGGAAACAAGAGGAATCGAATTATCTCGTTTCCTCGAGTCTGAAGCGACTCATCTTCGGATGAACTTGGAGGATGAATTCAGAGAACGTGCCCAGCTCCCCCCCACTTGAGAATACAACATTCGTTTAAGAAACTAAGAGAAGGTGAATTTTCTATGACGAATGCGTCTTATTAGTGGATATTAATTTACCGATGATTATCGAAGATGCACTTTTTTTAAGTTCACTTCCCTTTTACGTCCTCTTCTTAACGGATCTTATCATCCTGGGTTATTATCTATATCCAACGTGGTATCTAATGGTTGGTAATTAATGCCGTCCGTGATCGTGGACCAACTTTCTCGGATGTTAATTTCCTCGCGTATACCCTTTCGCGTTACAGTCAAGGACTATTCAAATTTGTTAAGACGCGCACCGCCTCGTCGACCCCGTTTAAAACTTTCCCATCTCGAAACGGGCAATTTCAAGTTACACGGCTAGACGTTCGCTAGTCCGGTCTCTCTCTTCCTGGGAGCCTCGCCGCTATTGATTTACCACGAATCGCAAGTATTTTACACAACGTAGCCACACAGCCCGGCGCTTCGGATGGTAGCACTGCTTAAGAGAAGATCTTGAGAGCCCAGCTGCAGCATGGATACCCGAGATTATTTTTTCGATGGTAAACACTGACAGCAGTGTTTTGATTATAATTCTGATAATTGCAGGATTTTATTATTTTATTAAATAAAATTACATTGTCGTGCACGTATGTATATATTATATATGCATATGAAGTGTACTTCGTTTCTACTGCTCGTCGTTAGTCGGGCTTATGAATAATAGACCGCAACTTCCGTGTAAACGGTGGTCGTTGCAACGTATGTAAATGACGTGGGCGTAGCTTTTAAATCAATGTTCTTACGCGCCAGTCAAGAGAAAGGGGGATGATGGTGGAGAAAAGGTAAAGAGGGATGTAAGGGAGGGGTCGCACGAACGTTGCGTGTTATCACGCAGCCAATTTCATTGTGAACAGTTACGATACACCAAAGTGTTTTGTTGTCGATGAGATTAAATACGGTTGTGGATATGGAGATGAAGGTGAAAAAAAATATATATATACACACACAGGAATAAATATTACCCAGACGATATAGTGTACATAGTATCTATATGTATATCGTACAAAATAGAGAAGAGCTATGTAAATTCGCTGGATGCTGAGTAAGAGAAGTGAGAATACGGAAGCATTGAAAATCCCACATTTCAAAGGGAATTAAGATTCGTGAAAGGTAAAAGAAAAAAGTGAATGGAAATAATGAGGCTAAAAATGGAAAGTGAATGGAAATGTCGCGCGTTAGTGAATCGAGAGAGGATAGAGGGCTGATATAAAATTGTAATACCACGAGACAATTGATCCTGTGACGTATATCAAAGATGGTCTGAGAATATCGTTAAACCTATTGAAAATCAATGATTCCATAAATTCAAAAGTATCGATACTAAATTTACGTCCTTAACAATTTTCACGGAATTTTGCAAAAATCGAATTAACAAAATACTACGTCACCCTGGATTTTCTCAAAATAAAATGTCATTAAAAAAAATAGAATCGATCAACCTCACCAATCGGTTACACATTCACTACTTCCCTACGTCTGAAATCGTATTCCATATTTCACATTGTATAATATAATCGAAAATTGTCCACAATCCCTCCATCCTCACAAATTTAATCCAATCATCCCGATCACGTCCAACCAACGTCCCTGGCAGGTTCTCCACTAGTCGTACGTTAACACGAAGGGCTAGAGACATAGAATACGTGCGTGCGTGAGCACATACGCCTTGCACGAAGAGACTAGATATTCGTACGTACAGGTACACATACTGCCTCTACGTCAGTAAGTAGTACGGCTCTATCAAGTTGCGTGTCGAGGGCGCAGACCGATCCACCGTACGTAATTAGGTGATGTGTTTATCACGCATCGGTTACCAAGCCGCGCCATAGTGACTGTACGTAGTGCCGTATCATGGCAATCGACTTTTCCCCTAGGAGCCCGATGATTCTCTCTGGTTACTTCGGAAAGAGAGAGAAAGAGCTACTGGAATACCATTCGATCGATCCTTTATCACATATCGATTTGACTTCTCTTGACTTCCGTCACTGGTACCATCATCGCCACTGACATCAGACTTGACTTCCGCAAGTCTGGGACGAGTTCGAGTCAGTCGACTCGTACCAGTCTTCGCTATAATATCTATAAGCAGGACACGCGAGCAGCGAGACCATCATGTGACCCTTGAACCCTTGCCGGCCCTTCGCTTCTTTGAAACCCTAAAGATATCAACAGCTGCGTGGGGTAATTCATTGCGTGGCAAGAAGGGCGAAGAATAGTAACTTCGATTCCATGCGTTGCATGTTTCATGATTGGTGTCTGTGTGTGTGTGTATATATATATACTTTCTGTCTAGTGGATTGTTTCGTGGCTGTCTAGTTCTTTTTTCTCCCTAGGGTCACTATACGTTGGGAAACACTATATAAGTATACCTGTCGGCAAGTCAATTTACTGACGTGTATTAGCACTGCCGACTATCAGTTGGATCTTGATAAGCATTGAGATATTTATCGGGATTCGGAATCCCGGAACTATTGAGTTGCTCGAGATATTGAGTTGGCAGGTATGATTTCCGTTTCTAGTATTCCTTAGCGATGCTTTATACTGACGCTGCTGTGAATATATTCTCGATACGGATATATTTAAGTATCGATATATCGTATGTACGTGTGCATACTGGATTCTGAATGTAAGGACTCGTGATATTTGACTATTTCCCTCTGCGCTTCTTGATTCCCTGGTCACATTTTCGATGACGGATATTACGGGATGTTTACCATGCCGCGTGAAATCGCCTGGGAATTTTCACGGTTGCTTTTGCGTGCTCGTTTTATGCGAGACAGGTAAACGCTCCAGGCTCGCTCCGAGCGAGGATCAATGATTTACACGGTTCGCACGATTTATGGTGGATTTTCTGGGACTTAGCGGACTGTTACTTCTAAACGGTTTGATATATCGAATCATGCACCGTTTACTTCCTTTCGCTAAATTGCACGAGCTGAGCGGATGATAGAGAAGGAATCGGAAACCCGAAATATCGATATTTCGAAATTAGTGCTTATTAAATTTTTCCAACGAGCTTTCATGATAATCGAACGATAATAATCATCTTTATGATTGGATATAAAGTATGACTACGTGTGTTAATTGATAAGACTTTCCAATTCCCCGAAGCCATTTGCATGAGTAATTATAATCTAATGTGCGATATTCCATGTGTAGCCGACTTTAGCGGATAAACCTGAGGCAGTTCGATCCTTGGAACTTTCTAGTGCCCAAGGGCCTTTTAAGTAATTTAAGGAATTTTCAAGGGTTGCTGAATGTCTGATCCGCGAATTTCTAAGATAACACCGACACCAAAATTCCGGAGGTCTGAGCATAAACCTCAGTCTCGTGATCCTTTCGGAACGCTCCTGGTAAAAATTAATTCTATATCAATATCAAGATATTAACAGGAGACAATACAAATCAGACTATGAGAAAACGTTAACAATAAGTGATAACTGATAACGAGCACGTAATAACCATACAGTATATTACCAATAGGATAATTTACGTATGTTACAGGTCTGGTTCGAGATTATTACACCAACCAAAATTGGTTATACTATGTATATCAAATGAATGAGCTAACTTCAGTTGCTACTATAGTTCCTGAATAATTCTGCATACCCAATATATCTATAGCGTAGATCGCGATCAATAATCATCCTCAATGTATCTAAATCAGCCTAAACATTTTCGTACTGTCACGATAACACGTTCTGCTCTCGATCAAGGTGATCAATGCATTATCTTAATAAATAGAGTTACTTGGTCCACGTTAATCAGACAGCGTTCAATGCATGCAGTATACGATTCTCCGTACAGGTACTGACTCTGGTTCCAACCTAATCAGACATAACCTCCAAGCCTATGCTACGATTTTAACCTATCAAATGGAACACCCTAAGCAGTATCTGATCTCCCATTCCCATCTTCGATTTCATGGAAAATTGATGTTCGATAGGGAGTCGGGTCCCGAGAATGGCACAAGGTCAATGACGATAACAGGTATACGCAGACGTTACGTACAGTGAAACGCATGCCAACGAGTAAGGAATACCAAAGCGTAGCGATGTCCATCGTACAAGGGTGATAAATTAGGAAAAGGGATGGAAATTAGCTCCCCGTTATTCTCCGGTTTGACCCGGGTGACCTAACCCACTGTTAGAGCATTCCAGGTACTACGGCAGATATGTCGGATTTATACGTAATTTACGTGCCATTGGACGGATACTAATGGCTGTGAACTTGGCTCGGGGTCTTAATATCGCAACGTGCAACTGGGACTGATAGATACGTATCCAGAATTGGGTCCAGTTGATGTATATATATACACGCAGATACATACATACATACATATACTATACGTAGCTACAAATCTCTCATAGATCCTAGTTACGTCACTCGCGGTAGTTTTCTTTAGATCAAGTTAATCAGATATGAAAAGTTTAGCGTAAGTAATTGCCTCGTATAACAGGGTACGTAGAGTTGGTAATGGCAAACGGCGGGTAGTACTTTTCGACAGGAAGTACTTTGGAGGTCCTCGAATTATTTGCTCGTGGTAAATAATTAGTTCTTACTCTGGGTGTGGTCGACGTCGAAGCCTCTGCTAGCTATTCCACTCATCCAGTCCAGGTCCGGAAGATACGTATTTTCATTGGATGTTCTTAGCAAACGGTACCCTCGTGGTTGCACTTGGTTCTCGATTGCAAAACGTGAAACCATCCGCACTCTTGATGACCTACTCAGGTATAAGTGTCGTATTAGAAAAGTCCTGAGAAGGTCCTCTGGGGGATCTTGCTAATTTTTGTCTAACCGACCGGATCAAAACTTTCAGTCGAGTCTTGTACAAGGGTGGGATCTTTGCAAGAGACAAGAGGGGGACGTCCCCTGCCGCTGAACTGTATGGATGATAATAGAGAACCGGAAGTGGAACTGAAACTAGATAAAGATTATAAGAAGTTGGAGTACTTGGTACTGACATATATATATACACACGTATGTGTTATATATATAGTTGTCAGAATCGTCTAGGTCGAAAGGTCACTATATGAAATGGGGGCGTTGGTCGAAGGGGATGACCGGGTGTTGGGATGCGTGACGACTGCAGGGACCACGCGACCTCCTTCCCAAGGTTCATTATTGATTTCAGGCTTGCGATAGAATCAGCTATGATATATTGTAACGCTACTTAAATGATAGGCAATTTGCCGAGCGTAATTATTGCTCATAAACTATACGAAACCTTATTAGAGGGATAAATATATTGTATGCGTTCATGTATATATAATGCTATATATATATATACACACAAGCGTATTTATCGGAACCAAGAAGTAAACGTGCCTTCGCTAACTTCGTCTAATGCTCCTCGAAAACTTTCAACGCAGACTCGCTTTAACCTGCCACCTTACGTAACTTCCCTGCCGCCTTATCGGCGCAGCAGGGAAACGCAAATTGCACCTGCTCTAGACGTGCCCGTTTAGCCGGTGACCTTTGAACCTTCAACGGGTATACACCTTAGATCCTTGACTGTTTCGCGACGTTATAACCAATCCCGAAATACCTATGGGAATTGTCTGATGACGTATGCCATTACCGTTATTATAGTGTATATATATATAGCCATTATTATTGGATATATCGTTAATGCTTCAATATCATAATGACACGTGTGTATCCAAACGATTCTGCTGTCAGCCAGACACAGATTAGCACGACATATAATTTATTCGCATGGCCGCCCGCGCGATAGGTAATTAAAGAGGCACGACTAGATTAATTAGCTCGAAAAACTCGATTCGCTAGATGGTCCCGCGATAACGTTATACCACGCGATATTAAAGTCTACCCAGGGCTCTTTATCTGCCCTCGGCCTCGTAATTCCGTGTTGATCTTAAATGGTTGATATTTAAAGTCAGCCAATAAATAATAAGGGCCATGCATCGCGCGAGATACATTAATTAAAACTTGGTCTGATGACCCGATGCTCGTAAAGCACAGGGTTTATTTGCCGTAAGGCTTAGTATATGCCCTTGCAGGTGCACGAAGGGTGAGGACAGTAGGTATAGTACATCCCCATGCAATAGAGAAGAGGTAACAAGGGACTATGTCAGGATCGTGTCAACCCCTACGCGTCAGGTTAGGTCGAAGAGCACAAGTAGTTTTGAGGTTAGACGGACATACGTCTACCTAAATCTGTGATATTTAATGTGAAATTGAGTGCACGGCCGATAAGGTCACATGGCTAGTCACAGTTTCGCGCTAAGCCAATAATGTAAAGGAACTTACCACCTAACCTAACGCTAACCCCATCCTGGATTCAGCTTAACTAACCTAACTCAATTTGTTAGCGGAGTGGGTCATATCGGTAAATCCAAGTTACTTGTCTTTCCGACACCGCGCCGCTTCAATTAGGCAATTCACGGAGGTACTGACGACGCCGACGCCGACGCCAAAGCTGACTGGCACCGCTGGGCGTCTCTCTACGGCACGGCGATCCCTCCCGAGAATCGCAATGAGCTCTATGAATATTTTCCAAAGCATACTCGTGAAATTGAAATTCCGAAAACGGTCGTCGCGCCGAAAAGGACGGAGAAAACCCTTTCCCAGGGAAATATCAAATTCCGACGTTCTACATTGGGGTACGTGTGTTTCCACCCCTGTATGTACCACCGCCCTTCTAGGGACAAGGGGACTACTCTCGTATACTCTCATCCTCTCCGCTCACATTATCGCGTCTGAATACGTGAACCATCTCCGCGGAAATAGGTATCCACTTTTACGTGAGTTTTCCGCGTTTCAATTACGAGATGACTGCCGTTTTACGCCATCCGAAAGACAAACAGTCACTTCGCCAAGCTTCGCTTCTACTTTCCTGTTTGGGTTATCGAAAAGTTACTTTGTACATATATATATATCAACATACCTCAATATAGTTTACGATATAGGCTCTCTCATTTACAGTCCGTGTATATCGACTCGTATAGTTTCCCAATTACGATAGATTCCAGCTGTAAAGACGAAAGGACCCCTAAACAGTGCCGAATGCCGATCAGCGATTTTTCCTTTCATTATTTCCATTCACCCATCGCGATTTTCAATTGGACAAAAAGAAAAAGAAATACCAAGTCGCGCTTATACCAAGGTAAAATACCAAGGTAAAAATGCGCGAGGAAAATCTCAAGTTAATCTAAAGCACCCACCCACCCTTCCTGCCCGTAAGGGTGGGCGTACACGTCCATAATTAGTTCGAGCATTAAACAACTTTCGAGTCGACCGAGACGATAAGGAATCTCGAGCTCTAACGTGCAGGCTTACTTTCCCGAGTTAGCCGGGCTCTTGGAAAACCTAAAATCCCACTCGACCCGCTGCTGATCGCAGCAATAAACGCAAGCCATAAAGGTGCGAATGTAAACGTGGCTGTAGAAATACCCCAAGAACGAGAGAATAATCAGACGCAATTTGGAGCGATTATACGAAGCCTAGAACGAAGGTAACCGGAAGCTGTGTTTCACTCCTTAAACCCGTCTTGAGGAGAAACTTCACGCAAGAGGATTCTTACGTGCGTAGACGCAACAGACACAAGCACGATCCAAGACATCTGGGGCGGGGGGAGGGGGGGGGGGGCACCGTGAATGAGAATATAAGAGCAAGAGAAACATAGGACAGAGAAAGGGGAATGAAATAGCAAAGAAAATTACTGAGAAATGAGCAAAGCTTCTTTATGAATAATATACAGAATCTCATGGCTTTGCAGTCTGCACGATTCGTCAAGGATCGAATTATAATTAAACACCATTGAAGAGTATTTTCAGAATTAACCTGGACGACCCGGAAGGCAATCGGATTGGAAGAAGGAACCCCTGATTCGAGCGTCCCGTAGGAGCAGCCAGGAATATTGGATACTAGAAACTAACGAGATTTTCTACATATCGTTTATATATATAGTTATAGCAATATACTGAGACACCGTAGCAGTGGAGATCGCATTCTATTTTTATACGTTACTTTATCTTTGCAGCATCCAGTACATAATCATCACGTCTCCGTATACACATATGGTAGAGAATGTGAAAAAGACATGAACGACAAGAGTAAACTCAGTATGGGAGAAAGTAAAGGAAAAAAAAGAAATTTGATCTTTGGGAAGGAAAAACGTCGGCCCAGTGTGTGCTTTGGTATGCTCGTATACCCGTGAGACGACCTAATAATCGGCCAGGATGTCAGGCCTCTGCGAGGTCAATTGAGATGGCGTCCAAGGGGTAGGATTATACCCTGGAGGGGAGTCGTTCGAAGGAATCAGCACGATCTCGGTGAACGACCCCACGGTGTACAATGGCTACGGTGACGCGACGACGACCACGAGAGCACAGGACGACGACAACGTAGCTCGTTGTGGATTACGTCCTCTGGCGTCACCCACTTTCTTTCACATACTCTCGTTCACCCCTATCCGTGCCATCTCGATCTCCTCCGATCACGACCTGAGATCCTGATTTCCTGACCAAGGTGCTCGGGACTTCCACTGGCCCGCTGTTAGATAAGAAAGACAGGAATGGCAGTGTTGGCAGTAGCTACAGAAGGCACACTTGACTTTACGGCATTTGCCGTTTAGCAGTCCTATAAACTTATGTTCCAACTATCGGATCAATCTAGAGGACAGTGACATCGAAGGTCAATTGAGACCGATCACGAGTCCATTATACGAATTGACATGATATCATTGTCAGACTCTACAGATTGGCCAATGCTTCACCATGGCTAATTGAAAGCTACTTGATCAACGCTTGTAGATACCAATGAAAATTTAGGTTATGTGTACGATCGTGCAGAACAAAACAGCAACTTGTTCTGTACAACTGTTACGTAGATGGGTTGGTATTACGTTTGACACGACTCCCGCTAAAGAAAGCGGCGTGCTTTTAATCTGCGAATTCCAGCCGCTTACCAGCTTATAACTATGTAGTTGGTAAGCCCGAGACAATGGCTCTAGGTCGTATCCCGGAGCTGAGTCGTATTCGGAGAGCAAGCAGGGATGCCTCTCAGAGACGAGGGAAAGCGATTTAACACGGAATAAGACGATTACGGCTGAGCTTAGCGCTCTTTGTGACTATCCCTTTCTTATGTCTTTCTCTCGTTCTCTCTTGTACCGATCCTCGTGCTCTTACCCTTCTACCTTCAATTCTCTAACCGTCTCCCGCGTTCCTTCGCTATCGCTTGCTCATTTTCTTCTCGCGCATATACACACCATACAAGACTTCGAGATACCGAGAGGTGACTTCTCTCTTTCAAGAAAGGTATCTTCCTGACGTTACACGGAACGTCAAATCTAACGCGATAACACCGGGGCCGCCCTTTATTGCGTCGTTGATGCCAGAAAGCTCAGGGTCCGTTTCGAAGCTCACCGGGTCGCCGTCAAGATTAACGCGTTCAATTGTGAGAAGCCTTCGAGAGCTCCGTGACCCGTCGATATATCGTTCGACCGGAACGGAAAGAAGCGTCGGAAGCATAAGGGAGACGAGATGAGAGAAAAAAAGAGAGCCAAAGAAATGCGGTCTGAAAAACCCAAAAGATGGGAAAACCGTAAGTCTTGAGTATAGGATATGGGGACTTTACGAAGCATCGTATATACTATGGACGTAAGTACGGCTCGAAGCGGCTGGCTTCTGTCTGCCGATCTTGGTATAAAGGATTATTATTTTTCACAATAAACTACTCGGATCGGCTACCGGCCCAGACGGAGGATAAAGAAGATCTAGTAGATACGCTGTATATTTATCCACGGGGGTGAAAGGAGCGGAGCGAGAAAAGTCAAGAGTGTCCATTAATTGCTTCCCGTCCGACTTTCACGTCGGCCCCCTGATACAAATACATTATTTTATTTTAAGGACGGTACACGCGCTTACCGCGGCGCTCTACTTTATGACCGTTTTATCACATTTTTATGTAATGGATCGAGCTAAAAAAGTATTCCCCGAGCGTCCGCCGTCCGAGCGGGCTGGTTATCCGGCGTGCTTTTGAGTTACGCTACCCGGCTACGGAGAAACGGTATTACCTAGTGGATAATATTCACGTGCAGCGCGACCGAATTGCGGCACGCGGAACAAAGTAATAATAGGAATAGAATGGAATATGGGACGCGCATTCAGTGAAAGATAGATCAAGGGAGACATAGAGTGAGGGTGAGAGGGAGAGACAGCTAAAATGGAGGGAAAAAAACAAGGGAGAGGTGGAAAGCCCTCTGGCGGAAGTACACCTGCAAAAAGTCGGAAGTGACGCGAGACGATCGAGGCCACACTCGATGGACCCGAGACTTGACCCCCCTAGCGTCATGAATGATTCAGCGTGTGGACGCAAAACACATAGTCATTATCTTTATAACGGGTGATGAATTTTACACGAAATATCAGCAGTGTCCAATATTCTCCGATGGGTGCATGTCGTACGAGCTTAAATGTCTTGCGAATAAATCTGATTTAGCATATACCTATAAAATGGCCGACTGGGGTGACTCGGCTGGTCGGGAATCTACCCCGGCTGAATTCCACGTTCCACCAGTCTCGAAATTTTCAATATTCACGGGATATATCCGGTATTCCTTTAGTACAAGATCTATGTCAGAGTTAATTTGTCGCATATGAAAAATATCTCGAAATTCTATCATCACTTTTCGCTATGCCGATTAAGCGTCCCTATCGTCGTTCAATGCGAGTTCATTTGCCGCGTGGCGTCCACGTTCACGGGATGCAGTTAATTTGACAGATTGCGATTACTTTGAAAATTTGAAGGTATGAAATAATTTTCTATCAGTTTATGGGACGCTGGCAAAGCGCGCGCGCAATAGATCTCTAGTGGAAGTGTATAAAATGCATGAGGCTTCTCCCGGGACTTCGTGACAAGATCAATCCTAAAAATGAATACCTGCCACGCTGAAAAGAAATTGTGAGCAGACTGTCCTCATCGATTTCCTATTTTTTTTCTCGTCTCTCCCTCTCTCAATTCCCTTCATTTATCCTGCAATCTCTTCTCTCCGTATTATCTAGCCGTTTCACTCATTCTCTTTGTCTGATCCTTTTAGCAACCAAGCGCGAGCAATCCTCTATGAGCTTACAAGCTATGATTATCACCTACTGAAACCGTTGAGACATCTTGCTAGGCAAAGCTTCGTGCGTAACGTAATGGCTTCTTCAAAGGTTCGTTACTGCGCTGCTCAACGATCCATTACACATGATATCTATATAAAGGACGCCACCATCGACAAGATCCTCTTTACCTGAACGTGTATAATGGTTCTTGAAAGAGTGCAAGCTGTATACTCACAGGCATTAAGACGGTACGACTGTTTCTTATATACAGTAGCTTTTTTCTTTTCGCGAATAAATAGTATACTGCCATTCTCAAAAATATTTGCTACACAACATACAAGCCGAAGAGCAGAGACGTATAAATTTTTTACTTTTCACAATCCGTATTGTTTAACTATTACCGTAAAAACTTGAAAAGTAATTTCAACTGTCTTAATTAAGAAACCTGTGGTAGTCATTTTTAATTTGCAATAATTGTCTCGTAAAAATTTCATGAATTTTTACCATTCGGAAGTCGAATTACATGATATCATATTAACAAGTATATCTGTATTGTGCAATTTACATTATTTTCACTGCTTATATCTCAGAAACTTGACGGTCAATTGTTTACAAATTTTGCATGCACGAAGATTATTTACTTGCTAAGAACATATCAAAATTTCAGATCGGTTAGTTGAATTTGTTCTCAAATAGTCGTAGCTCCTTGACGTCTCTGATTTTACTAGCTCCTGTACTTTGCCTGAAACGCATGGAGTATACTGCGAATGTACCCTGTGAATTGTAAGTGATCAACGAAGCGTTTATTCCAACGAAATTGTCATTTCGAACGCAACACTGTTTTACCGAATTTTCCATGCCACCCTTGTCTCTTTTTCCAGTCATTCCCGTCGCAGAGAAATGAATCACACAGCCACGTATGGACGTGTCCCGTGAATCAAGCAGTTGATTGTTACCAAATTTTCAATGTAAATTCTTGAAATCCCATGGAGAACACAGCACTCGGCCCACCCCCTTGGTAAAGCTCGCATCGATATTACATATTTTTTTCATGAAACATTTTAAAAACATGTTCTAGCTAAAGGCTCGTTCAATGCGAACGTATCGCTTATATGGAAGCTCGTAAAGTGCTCAACGTAAAACACTATTCGGATTTGAAATAGCGAGCTCGGAGGCTTTACAGACGCGGTTGGTACCACGTCCTGGGTGCATCGAGGATCGTTCTCTCCTACTTGGAGTTATGAGATCCTTACCAAGGTAGATTCCATAGTGCTCCGAGAAGATAACGTTTCTAACGTCACTCGTCGACTCAAACGTCGAAATGATCGTTATCGTTCAACCCTTTCGCGAAAGTGCAAGGAAAGTCTTCAAGTGACGAAGATACGCCTCCTTTACTCCCTTGCTCTTCCCAGGGATAAAAAGAGACATGAGTCACGTGGAAAATCGCGTGACGCAAGAGGGCAGATGGCTAGTGAGAGATCCAATGGGGACTCCTGAGGTATGGCGATAAAGTGCGCGAAAGCGTTAAGTAGGAAATTCGCGTGCGGCGGGTATCGATATCGCACGTGAACGTAAACTTTCGTATCTCGTCACGTCGATCGAACGAAGGGACGGTATTGATTCTCAATAAAGCGTATATCCGCGTGGCTTCCATATGTATTTTGATATTTCACGCCAGTTGTGTCAGTGATATCCTTCTTTATCATTTTTATGGTCGAGTTAGAGGTCGTGAAATGAGCTTCCATTTATCCCGGGGCCAATAAAACACACGCCGCGCATCTTCTATTGCCGCCATACTGGTATAGCGAACTGCTCTCCCTACGTCATCACATATCTTACTCCCAATTTGCTTGGCCAGAGTCTCCCTGGCGATCCTGCTTCGCAGCATCCTCTTATTCTTTATTCCCTTCTTACTTCCATCCCTTGACTTCGCTGTGCTTCCGTCCCTGTTTTCACGGTAAGAGAGTAAGGGGTTAAGGGTCAGACGAATACCGAGATTCCCCAGGGTGTTTTTCAGGGTTGGACTAGGTTCGATCTCCTAGGGGTTTCAAGAGCCTTTTAATACATGAAATTCACTGGAGATCGTGGCTGAAGTTGCACTACAGCCTCCGGAAGTATACTCTACGATTATCTGGGATGTGTACCTTCCGCGAGAGGTACTTCTATGTCCAAGGGAACGGCGTTGGGATGATCTCGTTAGCGAGTGATATAAAGGTCGATTAGCCGTCGTGCAAGCTTGTTAAATGGCTCGTGACGTCGAACGGGGCGTATTGATAAAATTTTTTATTCCTCGTGACATCTGTTCGCCGGCCGGGTGAGGGCTTGAATTATTTATTCAAGCCGGCGTTTGATGAAGTCAGTGGAGGCGGCCGTCAGGCAGCGTACGGAGGATCGATCCTCATCCCTCTTTTGGTTTCTCCTCGATATGTACTGGTCGACCAGTTTTTTTTAACCCCAGCGCATGCCTGAGGGATGACCGACTGACCATTCGCGAAAGAAAAGTCCCTTTTTCCCTCATTCTCAAACCTTTTAGAGGGCAATCCTCCCGAGAATTTCTTGCCACCACGAAATTTGATATATACGTTCTCTTTGAAAAGCTTCTGAGCGCGGACTCTTTTCTTCCCTCACGGTCCGATGGATCGGAGAGAGGCCTACTACAGGGGTTGAGAGTCCCTCCCGTCAATGACGGAATTCAGAATAACGCTCTATTTCAAGCCAGCCTAGACTGAGTCCATGTAGCTCAGCAGTCGTGTGCTATTATATATATACACATATATATATGTATAAATTTTACAAAGGGTAGTTTTCAGGACTTTTTGTCATGAATATTGGTAGTTATGAGGACACTTGTAGTTTGTCAGGACGGTCCTGACAAGATTTTGATATATAAGGTGTATTGCAAGGACCATAAAGCGACTCTCACATCAAATTTTTCAAAATTTTTCCAATACTAGCACCCGAAACTGTGATGGGCTTAGAAATGACTAGGTTAGGTTAGGTTAGGTTAGAATTCCAATGCTAGATACCCCAAGATTTCGTTTTTTTTTAAACATTTCAGCCTGCCGTTGTGAGCGCCGCATAATCGGCAGTGTCCTCATAACTACCCCTTGATAAGTTTACATATATATATTCATATAGATGGTACATATAAATATGTATACCATACTGTATCACTGTGGACCTAAAAACGTGTCGTCTCAGACTGGCGGCTCATTTCCACGGTTCTTTCAACGTTTTCTAAAACAGCGTCGCGACGCGTCTTCCTAATCACGGCAGTGTTTCTCCTGGTTGGCCAGAGTCCACCGATTGCGGACCAGACGGTGGTTGAATATTCTGGATGGTTTCGCGAGGCTAGCCAAGGTACGAAACGGCAGCGGGCCAAGAGCGCTCCATTTCTTTTATAAGAGATTTCACAAGGGCTGACGGTTGTTTTCTCTCTATAATGTTCGCATGTAAGAGACTATCTAGTGACGTCATAGACATTCTCGGGATCGTGACGTTACGGAACAGGGGTCGAAATTGTTATCGGGGCAACTGTAGGCATTGCCCATAGAAAACGTAAGAAATTCCTTAAGGTATACGTGAGAACCGCCATTTATTTGAAACCGTAGAAAAAGTGAAAAAGTGAAATTTCGAAAAACAACTGCTTCTTTCACTTCAAGGCCCACGTATACCTCTCGACACTGTCTGTACAGAGCTATTCAGCTCAAACGCACCAGTCGAATTTGACAGCTGTTGTCATTGGGTTGCATTGGTTAAGCACTATATTTGACAACGCTAAACAGTAAACACGGTATTTTAATGTCAATTGACAGATCGCACAACAGCACATTGTTATCGAACACCCGACAGCCCGTATTGAATAAATTCTTTATCAGCGAAAACGTAAAAATCGCGATGTTTTGACGTCCCTATAATTTACAGCGAGTGCGAGAGAGACAGTCGTATACGGACCGAAACGCGTAAGAGAAGGACAGACATACCAGTAGCTTAAACTGTGAACTGACGTGCAGATACATATACTATACACCTTTATCCCATTTGTCTATGCTGCAACTGTAATTTTGAATGCCCATAACTTTTAAATGATTTCGCATATATCTGCTCTGAAAAATTTCATCCAAATGGCCAATTCAACGTTATGGCAGCTGTCAAAACCGACTGTTGCATCCGTTCTATCTGTACGTCATTTCCATTCCGATCCCCGTTCCCCGCGTACACTTCACAGCATCCAAACCATGAAGCAGTTATACGTTACTCCTACCAGCGCCACTTTATTCAACACTTCACGAACTTTCCCCTTCGTCAAACTAACGTCTTTCCTTGCCTCTTCTAATTCGACAAAATGGCAGAGCTTCGTCGCTTCACAGATACCGTACACGTTATTCAGAAGGACAGATCACGCTTGAAAGTTTCGTATCCAGGCGTCTTCGATATTTTCATTCCATTTCACTGAGATACTTCATCGCTATATAGGTAACCCGTCGGCAAGCTTTAATCCGTTTAGGTTTTTTTATTTAAGGCACACAACATATATCGCATAAGCCGTATTCGCTTTACGGTATGATTTCGCATTTGCCGCACTCTGGAAAGATTCGGTCGAGCGATCGTTGTGTACTTGAACGGGCGTATACGCATACGCTCGGTATTTACGTTTTAATGCCGTACTGGGCAATATCGGATTATCGGACTAACAAGATAGCCCACTGCACGTTACGTAAAGTGAATAAATGTTCGCGAAGGGACTACCACGCGTGATTTTGGTAATATATGTAATCCGGCGGCATGCGTTTACACGGGGTATTACGCGCGACGTACTGGAAATTGAAATACAACATATTTTAATGGACCGTTAATGTCTACCGTATATGAATCTCGTGTTGCGTATATCGACTACGGTCAAAGAGAGAGATAAGAACGTACGAGGCAGTAATTTTTCACGGTAAAGTAAGTTTCCCTAGCGCAATGGCTTCATCCTTCTTTGCCGGCCCCTTTCGGTTCGCGGATACCCAGTTCGCTTTAGAAACTGTAATAATCTTTCCAAAAAAAAAGTTCTCTTCTATTCGTTTTAAAATATCACGAATGTTATTATTATACTCTTTAATCTGACAGCCAAATCGTTCCACATACGCATACGCGTGTTCGTTGGCTTTTTAACACGTCTACGTATGGAGTTTCGATTATTCATTGTCATACTCGACCCTAGTGCAGCGCGAGGATCGATTTTCATTCTATACCTTGTGATTGGGTATCAATCGTCTATACGCACATACGCAGACAGCCTATCGAAATCCAATATAAAAGTCAAAGAAGAACAAGTGCATTGGATAAGGACTATTCTTTTTTTCAGGTATCGAGTAAACTAATGGTCCTTTACGAATATTTCCTTTGACAGCATCAAGGCCCGTCGGGAGAAAGGGGGTTATGCCTATACTATACGGGGTGTCGCATTAAATCCACACGTTACAGTCTACCGAATCGAACGACCTGGCGTTCTCAACCTATAAAAATTCTCTGGCGTATACCTACCTACCTACCTCGCAGGGCGGAACCATAATTTGAATATTACATAGGCCTGCCGATATCGCGGCGTACATCAAAATTTATTAAGGCGCACCAAGTTATTGTTAAGGTCGCTATTAACATAATATTATACGTTAACCCCGTCGATGTACTTTATATCGCGGCCGCTCCTATACGCTCCAGGGACTTTGTGTTTGACGTCGGGCGACGCTTTAAATTGCCAACTGTTATTTGTGTATATATATATACACATGGTCCTTGCGAAATATATATATATACACATATACACACAACAACATTTCGTACGGTTTTAGTATCCCATGGAGGATCCCCATTAGTGCGGTGAGAACGACGGAATCTCGGTTAGCCAGGAAAATGACTCTTGTGTCTGAACACCCTTAGCTGCGCCATTGCGAATCGCAAAGGACACTCCTGGTCAACCCTTTTCACCGTATTGCCTCGTTATCCTCTACTAGATGGGTTAAAACTCCTATCTGTCTCGTGGTAAAAAAAAACGCAGGGGCTTCGCCAATGAGTCACTATACGGCACATGTCGCACCCACTCGCGATAATTGACTGACACACACGTACATAGTATATGGGAGGAGGACGAGGGGGGAGGAGGCCACTATGTGACACGAAGCTCAAGCTGTTTCTATTTAACGTGTCTTTCCATCGTGTCTCACTGACGATTATTCCGCCATTGACGACGCTGAAGCATCCGGTACCCGACGGGTATACGTGCCATGGCGAAATTGCAGAGATTCCTAAGTCTATGTATATGGAGCACTAAAAGGGATTTTCTCTGCCGTCGGAGAAGCTTTGGTCCAACTATTAATTTATCACTGCGAGTTCATAGATACTTGAGAAAGTCGAATGGTAGTTTTGATGGCGGTTGGTTTCACCACCACCCACTGTGGAATATCCCACCCGTTTTGAACAATACCATTGTTGGCAAACGCTTTTGAGAGAGGACTTGAGAATCTGTATGGACCGTAACGAAGTCCAATTGCAGAGTTTGTATTTGACGTAGATATATATGTATATATGAAAGAGAAAAATAACGAAGTAGTGTGTATACAGTTATCGTAGATTATTATGTTTCACAGATATAATATTATAGTATATCTTTTGTTGTATATTATTTGTGAGTCACTCGGTACATCTCAAAGATAATTTTCGCAATTCAATATCTCTCCGTTAAAACGTTACTCGCTTTGATACTCGACAATGGTCTTACACGGTGAACGGATACCAATTAGTATTAAAAACTTTTTCTTAATTTCCATTAAATCACGGACAAACAACGTAAAATGAAGTTACGAGATTATTTATTGACTTACCCGAAAATCCTTTGACGATACGAGTCATTTCACCTGCGAGTTGCTTAAACTTTCCAGTCACCCGCTACTTCTTGCAAGTACAGTCCGTCAAGGTGCATTCTTGAAGCTCTCCAATTTACAGAAGTGGCGATTCACTGCGAGAGATCCACTCGAAATCTAATCCTGGTGCAGCAACGCCAACGTCAGAACTCTCAGGATTCGTTGCCGACCGTTCCTCCTGAAACAAGATAGGATTTCGTCAAAGTTTACAAGGGAAACTTGACAATAGGTTTAATAAGCACATTCACGAGTCACGCCACGCCTAACGTTATAATCGCTTAAGGGGGCCTCGGCGTAGTCTGCACGCCGACACCTCCGGAAATTCAAGGGAACTTCGTGAGTCAGTATATGCTATACGAGTCGAGTCAGTGAGTCACTGAGTCATATTGCCCGTCCAATTTGTCTCTTAAGTTTGTAAATGCGTGACACTCCACAGACCGGAGTGGAAATAAAAATTTCAGCGAATTTTTTTTTACGTTCGCTCTTGTAAAAATTCTCGCGTGGCATGGCAGTATACGTACGTATATAAATGTTAGATGCGTATCGGGAAACGCATATCTGTAAGAGATTTCCACCCTTGGAGTCGTGATTGAAGATAATATTCTTTTGGAAGGTGTATCCCGAACGTAAAATCCCAACGCTACGAAATCTGATGCGAGTCGAGTGTGTTGAGGTTAGTTTCGGGAGCCGGGCGGTTCTTGCCTGCCGCGGTATGTTACGACGCAATAAACCTCCATCCGGGAATCATGCCAGACATCCTCGAGATTAACCCTCCCCCAACCCCAAGCAACTCTTCTCCTTTCTCTTCTCTGCTCGCGCTACGGCATCACCTCCAATGTCTTTCCGGCCGCGCCCTCATACCCGGGATGCGCTTGCATTCATTCGAAAACAACTCGGGCGTCCCTGCGGCAAATTCGTCCTGGAATATTCCTCCAGGAGAGTAAGGAGAAAGCAAGAGAATATGCCTGGAGGCTGACGTCTCCAACGACAGACTCCTTGTGTACGGTACGTAAGGAGTTGGAAATTTTGTTTTTCTCCCCTAAAAAAATCAAAGTACTACAAGGAATGTACCTCGGGTAGGATACTAGTACACGGTATCTGTGCGTAGGACGAAGAGGTCAGAGGTCATAAATTACGTTGTTTCAACGAAAATCATTGTTGTAATTTATGCGCTGGCCTTGGGGTAGGGGTCGACGAGGACGGAGGGGCTGGTAAATCATTTTGCAAACCGAAGGAGCTATTTATAACAATTAAGCGAGACTGGGAGGAAATGACGTACTAAGGTAGCGCGAGGGTGAGGCCGTGTGGAGGAGGTACCGCCGGTTTTCTTACCGACACGGAAGTAAGGCGGACCCAGGGAAGACTGGCTGAAGTAATAAGTCTCAATAAGCAAGACACTTTGAAAAGCTTAGCAGGTGCTCCTTGATCTCTCTTGGTAGGTTTTTCCTTGAACTTGCTGAAACTTGCAGGATTCCCGTAAGCCCGTGCGAACGCTATGGAGGTAGATTTCGTGGCGATGACTCGGCATTAGCGCCGGATGTTGTCCTATATTAAAGAAAAAGGAGGCCCACGGCCGCCTTCTAAGCCCTTTTCTTTTCTCCAGGGGGTAGGCTAGGTCGAGCAAGGTCTAACGTCTACCACCTGGACAGACCACCGCAAACCCCCCGGTGGCAATGTAATTTCTTCGCAAACAACGTTGAAATGACTAACATCCTTTGTCCTGTATATCGGCCGTAGAAACTCAGCCCCCGGGAATATGAGGTCTGGCGAATTCGCGTTAACCGAAGAGTCAGATTTATTGTTCGAAGTCGAGACACGCGACTAATGGAAATGTAAATTGCCATAGTGACTCGTTTGCATTATGAGGAAGACGCGAAGTGGCCTCGCTTACCCCAGGGGGTGAAAGTGGCCTCGCGTCGAGGAAGTGGAAAGGTGACGAGGAGAACCCACTACCCCCATTACCGTGATGTCCTTTAACCTCGAATGCGGGTCAATGGTCAAACGATGCTCCAGCGTATCCGTACACGAGCCTGCCTTGCTTTCTCGAGCGTATACGATCCTTTTAGACTAGTACCACTATATGCTTCCGGTTCACGCAGACACGACTCTTTAAACAGCATAGGTATACACATATAACTACTTTCCAGTAAGGATATCTATTCGTCAGTAGATAAATATATATGTATATACATATGTATATACACACACCTCAAAAAGGCCGCAGTTTCTCAAGAGTCATTCAGCTCACGTGAAAGAAGTCGGGAGACGGATCGATCCGGCTTGGAAGGACTTAAAAAGCCTGAGAATGGTTAAGGAACGAAGGGACGTTAAACTCGCGAAATATTGTACTTATCGATAAGTGGATCCACACAACCGTCTCAGCCTCGTCTGAGCGCTTGGACTACATCCTCCAACGCACTAGATCATAACTTAATCGTTAGTGCGCAGTGATGATCTTCGCACAGCATAATACCTCGAGTACATATATGTATATATATATATATATATATACAGCGAAGAGACTATGCGCTGGATGAATGAAGAGTCGTTCACTTAGCCAGCACTTACTTAACTGCAGAAAGCTATAGAAAAAGAAGAATAGAAGAAGGAAGAAGAAAGTCGATTTGAAGTGTCATAGTTCTCAGGCAGCAATTGGCTCATCCGTTGTTAGCCAACTTTATTTGCAAAAGCAACGAGGCGAGTTCGCAAATCGAGAATTAACGAATTCCCGTGAGTGCTTCTTTCGAGAAAGGGGTTTCGAGGGTGTCTTTAAGCTTAAGTACAGAGAGCGAAGGGGTGCTCCGAGAGGTAAGGAGGCTTGGTTGGGAGAATCATCGCCGAGGGTGACACACCCTCGCCGTCCGTTATTTTTTTTTTCGCGAACGTAAATCGAAAGTTACTCATGGCGAAAAGGAAGTCGATGGGATATGGGAGGGAGGAGCGTTTTAACGTAAGGCGCAAATTGCGGGGAACAGAACGGCAGAAATGGTTCGCTTACCTCAGCGCAACATAAAGTTCAGGAGCATCGAGGTGGAATAAAGTAATAACTGTAATTGATCCGATAAGTTATTACCAGGCCAGCGACGAGTTCGCTACCGTAATCTCAGCGGGACGCGGGAGGGTAGGCGGGGTATAGGAGCGCTTCTGGAAAATACTCGGCCCGATTATTATTAAAGCCGCGTTTCCACAGCTCGTATAGCTCGGGGCGAGTCATCGCGAATCCCGTTAACGCTTACGGATTTTAATGTTCTATCTTCATTGTTAATACGGTTTGTGTGTATATATATATACACGTATATATATTTAGATAACGAGGCACGTCGCGACGCTCCTCGCGGATCGCTTTTGCGCCCTCGCGAGGCGCCTTTGGACATTATTCTCCGTGGTTGAATGGACGAAAGGAGGTCAAATTTTCAGACAAGGTCGAGGAAAACAGGGGGATTATTAATGATGCCGAGGTTGGTGCTATCGCGGTCGTCCGAAGGATAGGAGGGCGGCGGGGGGAGGGGGGGGGGGTGTTAGGGTTGGATAGGAACGACGATAGAGGATAGGTATAGTAGGTATATATGTACACTATACCTATATTAGCCAGTAGGGCTCGCGACCCTCGCGAGACCGACAGACGGGTTGGGCACAAGGAAGAGAACGGGTGGCATCGGCGAATGGAAGTTTGTGAATCGCGTCTACTTATTCATGTCCGTGAGGAGATGGAATGCCCGTCCAAAGACAGTGGGGTCTAAGGCACTGGGTAAGGTATTAGAGGGGTGCTACTATATCCCCCGAGCAGAGAGACCATAGGAAGGGGTCGGCCAACTTCTGGGTAAGTTTGAGAGCGTTCGTCCCTTGTGATTCCTGGTCCTGGCGCAGCGTATATCAAACTGCCTTCCCAGGCTCTCCGCGCCTGACAAACTTATGTCTCCAATAGCTACTCTATAAATAAATCCGAAGCCAGCACCCCTGCCTGCCCAGGGGACTCGGGACTTCCATCCAGTCTATATGGGCGCGGATGTAGTTGGAGAAAAATTGAGAAAAATCGCTCCACGTTCGTTCGTATCAATAAAGTAATTACTCCGGGAGAAACTTTCATTAGTAGTTAGCCAGGGTTCCGAGTTGCCTCGTAGATCCAATACATCCAGTTCTCCGTTCACGTAACTCTTCGGGGCAGCGGTGAACAAATCGTAGGACCTTCCAGAGAATCCTGATCTTGCGATCGACATTCGCTTACCGTAGAGCAAAATTTTATTTCATCCACGACCCCTCTCCTACCCCTTTAATCCTCTAACACGTAACTGGCCGTCCACATACCCAAAAGCGCTTCCATATTCCAAAGTGCGAGCCTTACGATCACAATGGCAGAATGGAATTGACTATAGTAATTTCACGTCCGCGAGATTCGCATTCCTAGATCAGTAGGTGGAAACTGCGGTGAACTTTCCCGTTCGCGATTAGGGGGTGGTAAACGCGTCTAATGACATTATTAAGCTCGTTCAGTATAAGAGTGGACCGTTTCTACATGGTATAAAGGTAGGTGGTACGCTGATCCCCAGGATAGTAGTAAATTTCAGCTTCATAATGGAGGCTAACTAAAGTACGAGAGCAAGGAGGAAGAACGTTATTATGGTTCCTTCTGTGTATCCCGGCTTCTACCCATTCCAACGCGACATCCACTCCACCGACCCTCTTCCACCTCTTCGCGCCATCCTCCGCACTCCTCGTCGCGTGGATTACTCCCAAGATGTAGGTAAACTCGGCGAGCATGTCCCCGCGAGCTCTCGCCAACAAGTTCAGTAGCGCCAGTGCCGAGACATGCCTCATGCGTTTTGTACACAAAGGCATCGCGGGACTCGTATATACCGGGCTGAGTGTACGGCTTGAATGTTGATTAAGATTCCTGGTAATCCTGCGAGTCACGATCTAGCGACGAGTGTGGCTGCGCTAATATAGCTAACCCTTTTCACTACGGTACGACCGCGAAAAGTATATCGTACTAATTTTAGGATGAGTCACCAAACCAGTGACTTAGAGGACAGGATTAGGGCTAGTTGAAAAGAGGTTAGGATGTGATGAATATTATACTATGGTAATGACGTATAGTTATATTAAACAAACTATATAGGACACGTCCTACAGAACGTATTAGTCAAATTAGTATAAAAGTGTACGAGATAAATTATGCAACGAATTTGAAAGAAATTAATTAATAGTAATTATGTAGTTAAGGAAACTAGACGAGAGCAAGGAAAAGGGTGGGTTATAAAAATATGAGAGAAGCTTGAGAAAAATGAGAAAAGAAGAAACGAAAGAGGTACGAGAAAGTAAACCGGATGACAAACCATTTTGAAAATCCAGTTAGTTTGTCAAAGCTCGCGGGAGTCCCGAGGTCTGTTAAATCAAAACTTTCCATCTGGCGTGTCCAAGAAGCTGGAAACTTACTTCCAAATCGCAGTTTCCATGAATTCTCCGCACAGTCATAGCCGTGAGGAAGTTCGACCTGCCTACTGTCAGCGGTTACGTAGCCGTGAAGTCGAATTGCCACGAGTATACTAGTGCGACATCTATAGTCTACTTCTATCTTTTGGTCGTCTCATTGTGAACTTTCCTTAAGGGTTTAAAGCACGTGCGCAACGTGAGATTGTGCCTGAGAACGTATTCCCTGGGTAACGGCCATATCAACTGGCCTTTCAGGCTTTCTATGCGTCAAAGTAACGCTGTCTCGTAAAGGACGAGGAGTTTATATCGGTCGCCAGGTATCTATGCACCTACTTCCTGAAATTCCTGGATTGCTGGAATAAGAGAGTTTCTCGGCAGCGAATTATGCCAGGGTAACTTCAGATTACCTTTCCTCAAGGAAATCTGTATAAATTTATGCCGCAACTTACTGTAACTTATTTCTATACGCTGCGTATATCAAAAAAGGGACGACTTACGAATAGGTTAAATCAGGTATGTTACCGAAGAATGAATTTCAATGTATTCTTTTTTTTTAATACAGTCATTATATTCCCATGCAGCCTCCTCTGGCATCCTACGTGTATTCAAAAGGAATTAGAAAACTAGTTAAAATACGTCCTCGAAATAAGATTAACAATATATACCTATACACGTTACCCACTTGGTACGTCAAATAATCTTATACGCAGTAACGGAATCGGCTTTTCAGCGACGCTCCGTTACTTTCGTATCGATTTTAATTCAGCTTCGCTCAAGTATAAAGGGACTAAGAAATTTTTAGTAAAGTGTAATTAAGTCGGCTCCCTATTCAAACTGCGATATACATAAGACAGCTGGCACAGCGTGGGCTACAAATCGTAGCTTAAGGTAAACACACTTCTGATGGCTGCTTCGCGATACTTTCAAGCATTGGTATGTAATTTCTATCTTCTGAAAAGAGACCTTTTAGCTAATGGTGGTCGAAAGAGCGCGTGTGTAGAGGTGAATTTTACCAATCACATAGCAGCGAGACGATTGTCCTTGCCGCGTGTCTTCCAGGCGTCATTAACTAAAAGGACTTTCAGAGAAGAACGTGTACCTACTACGTAAACTTTGTCCTTGCTGCGTTCTTTTTTTTTCCTTTACATTTTCTTGTTTCACTGTCCCCGCACCCGCGCCCCTACGTTCCTACGACAAAGCTTTCCAGCCCTGACATTTTACATGTCGGGTGAGATCGGGTCGCGAGTGATGGCTCGCGAAATGGAATTAAGTGTCCTGAGAGACTTTGGCTCAGGGTAGATTTTTGATGGTCTTGCTTTTACGCGGAGAAGCTGTCTTGAGAACGGATCCTAACTGCACAATGGCAGCCACTCAGCAACCCAGATAGAGCCGCGTTGTAATATATTTGCCTGACGTTACTGTTAGGGGGATGGGCATGGGGACTAAGAAGAGAGAGAGAGAGAGAGAGAGAGAGAAAGGACTATGGCACAGTGAGAGAATGGCGGGACTGACTGGTGAGAGGAGAGACACGGAGACGGGTTAAGGTACGCGAGATACAATGCTAATCAATTTCAGGGAAGGAAGTGGCATAGAAGCACAGACCAATTGTACAATGCGCCATATATATGTATATGTCTGAACGCGGCTTCAAGGAGTCTGGCGGATTTAGGACGTTTTCATGAAACACTCAAAAATCGATGTCAAGTGCGTCTTGTGAATTTTTAGTAGGGAACGACTAGTCGGGAATTAGATTTTGATATTCTCTAATCAGACAATTTTTATTAGGTCTGCGAAGCCTAATGAAAGCGTGAGGTTAGGAATATGGTAGTGGGATTAAAAGTTGGAAAATTAGTATGTAATAAAAATTTATTTGACACGTGTATCCTGTATGGTGGCCGTGTTTGATACTCTTTGAAAATCGTAATGTTCAAATATGTAACTGTCTGCATAGTCTGTGTATAATGAAGTTGAATGCGTATCTCGAAATGATTTTGCACTCTGTGATAAAACAGCTATTCGATACCGAGTGGTATTGGCTGATCGATAAATCACAAGAGCCGTGCTAACAGCGTTAGGCTCTCAAATAGTTTGCTCGCTGAACTATGACCTGGCGTAATGCATCAAACATCATCTTACGGCACGGCGGCGCGGCCGGAGGCGCCACTACTGATATCGGGCATAAAAGCCTCCTTTCATCTTGGAATTTATTAAATTTTATCTGCTACACTTTTATTTACTTATGCTGCGCCGCTGCTGATTTAACGGCGGCAAGTTTACGAAGGACGATCGAGTTTCGGCCGGGTACGCGAAGGCCTCGAAATTATATTCCGCTTTCTTTTTTAATAAATAGTCTAAAAACACACGCAAGCATAAGGGGGAGGCGTGAGAGTACTCGATGAAGATAAAAATGCATCGGCTCCACCCGTATACGTTCACTTCGACGAACGAACTTGAAAACACGTTAAAAATTTCATACATATCTTCTCCAAGAGAAGAGCCAAACGTGTTGACAATGAGAAAAACAAAATTTCCGAAATTTAACAAATTAGCCACAAACAATCGTGGAACCTCGATAACCCAGGATAACGAGGGAGAACAAAAATAGCCAGTAGAATCGATAAAGCTGGTTTGGTCCTTGGAGCAGAGTTGAGCAAACAAGATGTTATCCACGACTCCCTTCCTCCTTTCTTCTTCAACAGCCTGTACCTCGTCTAACTTATAACTCAGTCTCATCTTCTTTTTTTTCCTCCCCAAAACATTTCCAAGTATCTCCGACAAGTAAGGGTGCGTGCCATTTCGCAGCTCGTCACTCATAAGTTACAAGGGTAATAGTTAAAGTCTTCTATATCGATTAAGGAAGTCATAGTTAAATTAACCGGAAGTCAATAATTTCCTAACCTTCCTTCTACACGTCATCGACCGATAAAGATTTCCAATGTAAAACCAAACACGTTTCGCACAGGGGGTATCAGCGATATCATATCAACCCTAAAAATTTGTGCTCACCCCTAACACACAGTATATATCTCGCGTCCTACTAATATAAATTCAATCGACAAGATGAGTTTCTCAAAAACTTAGTAAGAATCAAGAGGAAGAATAATTTGACGAGAGCGAGCGGAGGGGATGTATTGCGTCATAAGACGAGAGCCAGGACTCGGCTCTAAAGTAAATTCGCGAAAGTTTGACGGAAGGAATTTGTTTGAATAACGTTCATTACGGGAGAGTTACGCCAGGCCGTGCCTTCAACTAAACCACACCACCTCCGCAACCTAATCCAATATAAATCTCCGGGTATAAAGCTGTTCCGATTAATGGCTCGACAAACCAATGTGGTAAAGCCGGCTATACTACATACCGTCCCCATACCATTCCCGTAGCATATACCCGATATAGCTACTGGTACTACCCTCTATATCCTTCGCTTCGACCCCCCTTCGCTCTGACTCTACTCCTAGCCCACCCTCTGTATTTCCTGGCCCAACCATAGCCAACCCCCGTGACACTGTAGTATATACCTACTTGAACGAACCAACTGGTCCAGACCCTTCTGCGTTCATCCCCAATCCGACCGCGAGAGAGCACAACTTTATTCCGAACTTAAGAAACGGCACGGCTAATGAGCTTTTAAATTATTCCGCCCAGAAAGGAGGAGAAGGAGGAGGCTGACACCGAATTCCAGTGAGAGGTGCCCGATGAGGAGGAAGAGGATTAGTTAAAGGAGTGCTATAGGTGTATATAGGGGTATAATGAGAATCAAGGGATGCCAATGGTAAATACTCTCTTTTTAGAATATTCTCGCACAATCGAACTACCCTGTAGAGGTGCATAGCTACACCGACCTGAACTTAACCCACTATCCCGTAAGTACTTGTATAGGTGGATCCTATTTGCTGGAAAAGGGATGGCGGAGAAAAAAAGTGAGCGACGAGCTAAGAGAAAGAGGCAGAAGGAAAATGCCGGGGCTTTTTTTTCTGGACAGACTCGCCATTCGCCTCGCGAAGGAGGTATCTAACAATAAGAAAGTTAGAAGCTATCAGGGGGATTTTCCTTCGAAGCTTGTTTTTTTCGAGGACGAACTTGGACGAATAAAGTTGCGTTAGGCGAGTGCGTTATTCGAAAGGGGTAAGGGTTTTCTGGCTCTCTGGCTCCACGTACTGGGCGTATCAGGATAAAGGAGAATCGTGTAGGCAGAAAATAATATCGTGCCACTTAAGTATACGTATGGGCCCCGCCGGGAAACATCCATTCGTATCTCTTCGGGGTAGGGACAATGAAAACGTCCTGGGAGACTCTTTCGAAGGAAAGAATGGCGAATGCCATATGTATAGTACATACATACAGGGCTGTGGCCCATAAGCTGTGGGTTGTGAGATCTGAACGTGTCTATATAGATATAGCGTGTGTGTATATATATATCCTTGAATATTGGAATAACTCGGATGCCGCTTTCTAGGTACAGGATACTCGGAACTCGCGCGATTGCCAGGAACAAGACATTCTTTGTGGTCCCAGCACTTCCATCCGCCATCGTCCTCACAGGCTCCGCAGAGTTCAGGGGAGGGGGGGGGGGGGGGGTTCAAGGGATGCTGGCTAAAGAATTCCTCACCTCGCCTCCGCAGAAAATCAAACTGGCGTGAACCAATGTCTCCGGTGTCTCAGTTTGTGAATTCCTCGCGTTCTTTCTTTTTATTCTTTCCCAGAAAATCCTTAACTCCCAGTCTTCAATTTTCCCGCCATTCTTACAACAATATATACGTCCACCCACTCGACAATATCCGTGCAGTACTTTCACGCTGAAGCTTTTTTAATATATTTTTCCTTTCGTACGAGATCACATATCACTCTTGTACTTATCATTGATATCTGCTCGAAAAACACGTCCCGAGCAGCCACCTCATATTATCCACTCGAAGCTCGATTTTCAATCTCCCTTTTATCTACAGCTCAACGCGTAACGTCCTTTCTCACAAATTTTCAAAAGTTTTCCACCTACAGAGAGCGCCAAGTTTTACGACGATATAAATGTGCATTACAGTAGCTAACGATCGCCATATGCTCTGTAAGCTTAGTGCCAGATAGGCATCGCCGTAAGTGTCGTTTGCCGTGACCAATTATTATTATATTTTTTTATTACCTGTTAGCAGATCTACATTTCCCTCGAGCCATTATGCTCCCCTACCCATCCCACCATCTCATAACCGTTATTCGAATTCCACACGCATGATCGATTCTACGCTTGTAACAAAACGAACTTATCGTTAGATCAGTTCCTTTTTTTTTTTAATGATTATCAGCCCAGTGTTTTTTCAGTGTCGTAGGACGTAAAATCTTCTTTGAGATCTACGTGTCATATTTCCAGTCTCGATACAGCCTCAACGTCCTACCAGCGTCCCATGAAAACGATCCTTCAGTCAAGATCAATTACAGCCGTCCGTCAACGATTCTCGCGACACCTCGTGTCGTTTACGGTCAAAGCCTGTGATACGAAATTGCATTTGATATCGTTCAGAACTCCAAGGCGGCATTACGTGTCACGAGTATCGACTTCCGCGAACGTTCTTCGTACAAGGTGCAATATCCAACTGGAGAAATAAATAATTACGTAAAATCACGAGAACACGTTAGACCAATTATTAACCCGGAATCGCACACGATACCATGTACAATGCTATTGTAATTATTAGATAATATCCCTGGTACCCGTAACAATTCAAAACTTTCAAAGGCAGGAGAAGACTTCTGCGACATAGCTGAACTGCCGTTTAATAGTACGATTTATCGAAGGGTAAGTACGTAAGTACGAAAGTCGCTCGATCGATCAACACCGTAAGATTTGTAACAGCGATGAAAACGTAAGCTTGTCGGAAAAAAAAGACAATAGAGCTCATTCCGTTTATTACCAGTCCCTTTCCAGACAGTAAAAAAGTCATGTTACAGTTATGTTACCGCATATCGAAAATATCTCGAAAGTACTGTTGTCGCTATTTCGCGATGCCGATTCGTCGTCGCTATCGTCGTTCAATGCATGTGATTTTGCCGCTTGGCGTGCACGTTCACGGCGTACAGTCAATTTTACAGATAACCGTTACTTTAGAAATGTAAAGATATTAAATAACTTTTTTATCGTTTATATGATGTTGGTCCGGCGAACGCAATAGGCCTCTAGTCTCAGTCAAGAGGTTCACGATGCCACCTCAGTACGTTATGAACGCGCGACCTAACTTCCTCGAAGCTTGGCGCGAGAGGGTGGACTAGGTGAAATAAGGTTGAGCATTGATGCATCAAACATTTTCAAAGCATAGAAGTAACGGCGGAGATTTTACGACAAAGCTGTTACAAAGCTCTGTGAAAACGCAACCGAGTCACAGTATCGCGAAAGACGGTGAGAGGCCTGAAATCAGGCGTGTTTAAAAATTGAGGTATTTTTACGCAGTCGTCATCGATAACGCAGCCACTAAGGTTAACTATTAGAAGTTGAATGGTAGGTAGGTAGGTTCGTTGGTTCCTTCATTGGTTAGTAGTAGGCGCGGCAACCGCAACTTCGACTAGGTTCGAGGGTAACACGTCGCCGGGAACAATTTCATCTCCACGGTGTAGTCGAGAAGTTTAGAGGGAGATGGCAATGGCGGTGGTGGTGATTAGCGTGGTGGATGGTGAAATAGGATGGTGGAGGGGTGTAAAAGGGTGATAGAAGCAGTATAGCGAGGGCGAGGGTGGGGGATGTCGGTGCGGGGATTGGCCTGCTAAGTAGCATTTAATTGAACGCTCCATTCGAGTTCGTTAGTGCCGCGCGCAATTATAGCGTCGTATACCCGGGCTATCTATTAGTAAGAGTTCAATTATAATTACCGCGTAACGTGATATCGGTGCTTATCAGACTGGGGCACTGCGTAAACATTCGCCGATAATCTCTGTACCCACTGGATGCCTCGGTCCTTATGTAAACCAGTATCGAATGATAGGAATTGGCTGGTATATTGGCGATCGGTAACGCGGTGCCATCCAATATTTACAATAAAAAAAAAAGGAAAAAATGCCGTTCAATTTTCGCCGAGTTCGTTTATAATTAAGTGAGCGACGTCGATATCGACGCTTATCGCCCAGCGGCATACACGACCCCCCTCCCCCCCAAACCATCGAAAACCCATGAAAAATTGGCACGTTGCCACTAGGGTTATCTGTCACGTTTGAAAACGCCTGTTAACTGTTAAGGGTGTATACCTAACATTACAAGAGGGTGAGTTCCTAAAGGCACCAATCGCTTAGTATACCGATAGATTCGATAACGTAGCCGAGTGCAAAGTTCAATGGCAAAAATTGAGCCATTAAATTCTTTGCGAAAATCTATCATGACCGGAATTGCAGAACGGATGGCAAACTACCCGTGAAGAATAATAAAAACAGCAGTGACCAACTTGCGGCGGAGAGAGAAAGGGGGTGGGGTGGCGGGGGCTTATAGAAGGGTTTACGAAAGGGATGTCCAAGGAATATAACGGCAGAATAAAAATGGCGGGAGGGTAGCATTGGCCATGTGTCAAGGAACAAGCCGCAGAGAGAAAGAAAGGAGTTTCGTAGCTCGTTTAAATCACGATTTTTCCAGGTTAACGTCATCCACAGTGGGTGCTTCTACCCTTACTAGTACCCGTACCAGAAAGGATGTTAACAACCCTCGCGCTGATCGTTTATGGCCGAACTCCGTGACAATTACGAGCTTATCGACTGGCTTCAAGAGTGATTCCCAAATTCCGAAGGGTTCCTGATGTCGCTAAAGCTACTTCGCCCCTGTCCCCACGTCCACCCCTTATCCGTTACCACCACCCCATCCACCGCAAGGAAATTAGAGGTTTACGAACCTCGACTAAAATAAACCGCCGCGAAAAGGTAAGAGATTCCAAGAAACGTTGAGCTAGTCTAGCGGGCGTGGTATTAACTACATAAATAACACGCGAGCCAAGCCAAGCCGAGTCGACTCACAGTAAGGGAGGATAGGTATGGGTAGGTATGGTACGGTTGCGGTATGGCGTAGCAAAGCATAGCGAAAGCATGGCATAGCTAGAATGAAGGCAATGCGAGTCAAGGAGAAGCCAAAGCAAAGTCAGGTCAACTAAGGGAAATGCGTTATACAGAATAGGAGGAGAGTCGAGATCCACCCCTCTTTTAGGGTAACGTGGTAGTATCGGCCACGACCATCGTGTCGGCAGCCAACAACTTTGCATTCGTTTAACCTTGGATGTGGTACCAACCACCGAACCACGCCCATACGACCCACAGAACCCAAACGGAGATCGATCGTACTCATCGACGTAGACCACGAGGAAGCGACTAGGACTTCCATCAGGATTGACTCTAGGACACTTGCCCCTTGACGAATCAGCGATTTGTATCGTGGAACTCGGGTTTATCTTAGATGGGATTGTCTAGTCTAGACTGCCAGAGTGGCTCTTGGAATAACAGCTAGAAACTTACTAGGAATTGGCTGCTTCTGTTATAGAGGATGTAGAGTCTAGAGTACAGAGGGTAGAAGCACTGGAATTTAAGATAAAAAATAGGGGATGAGAAAGTTTATTGGTCGTAGCGAATTATTGTGAATTTCTAGAACGAGCTAATCCCAAGGAGCTTCGATTATCATCTATATTATATCATTCAATTACTTCAACCCGATCGGCTATCGAATTATTGTCGAGATCATTGCATTCGGGCGTTTAGCTGGAGGGAAACCGCGAATCGATATTCGGGTTAATAGAGGGTCAGGCCCTTCGGGAGAAAGTCGGTTATGCAAGAGTCGTGAAACGAACGAGACCTGGCCCAATGCAATTTTGTAATGAATTTATCCGATTGTTTTTTTTTCTCGTCAACTAGCAGCAAACGATTTTGTTCTTTTATTTTGGAATTTATAGACGTATCCAATATCCGTGGTCGATTAAAACGTTACCGATGAGACCTTCAATTTTTATAGACACGAATTTTCATCCCGCGTCTCTCATTACCCCACTCCCTATCTCATATTCTTTTACCTCATTATTGGAAAAATCGTACGCTCGAGATTCCGTGCGATGAAGTGATGCTATATAGAAAACGTCGGTCGCGCAGAACCGTATGCGATTAAATTGAAAGTGATTCTTTGAAAAACAAAGAGAAAAGACGAAAAAATTTTCAGCTTCTACTCTGTCGCGTCTGGCGAGAACTAAAAATCGTAAAATCGACGAATTCATTCGATCGTATCACATCGGCGTCGACCACAAAGACATTAATTAAGGAAGCCTTTGCTGTCGATTTCCATCAAAGAATATCGCTTGTGCGTCATAACTCGATCTTAACCAATGACGTAGCCTATATATTTTTGCCTTATCGACAAGCAACCATATATGTATATATGTATATATACCACCTCACCTACAAAATCTATCAGTTATCTCAAATCCAGCAATACATTTCACTTTCGCTATATTCTGTCGCTACAAGAAACTCGATCTTTCCCCACAAAGAGACTGACAGCTGCCATTCGATTTTCACCCAGTATAAGGATGATTTCCAGGCGACAGAAAGTTTCTCCACGTACTCGTCTTAACGTCTAGTCAAAGCGTCGTTCGATTCGCATCAGTCTCAGTAGGGAAAACAGGCCGCGGCTCGGGACAAGATGGAAAAAGATTTCATCCGCGAGCACTTCCGGTTTGACATTCGGCAGATAAATTGCGTCAGTTAAATTGAATGTGTAAGAGCGAAGCAGCGTATTGGACGTTGATTGATTACGCGGAGCGTTAGGCTCGACCAAAGGCCGATTCACTTCGTGTCCCTTTTCAGAGTTCCGTGACCCAAGAGCATTCTGGTCTCCATCCAGGTTCCCTATAAATTATTGAGGAATATACGATTTCGAGATAATATACATTGTTTCGTCGCGGCACTCGATTTCCGCGACCTTTTAAGCCGATGAATTTTCTCGCGCCACCCCTCGGACTCCGAGTTTCCGCACGATTTCTCTCTGCCGCCTCCTCGCCCTTTCCGACCGGATAACCACCCTCCTTTTTTATACTCCCGTCGACCTCTCTGCTAAATCTCGAACAGAACCGGGAGGCACGGCGAAATTGGGATTGCGCTTCCGGAAGTTTTAGAGGATCGATTACTGTACGATGCCTATGGCGTCCACGACGTACATAGCATTTCCGTAGATTCTCAAGAACTTCCGGAAACTTCCACGGATCTTACGGATCTCCATTTCTACCAGCAGCTTGTGTATTGGTGATGGATATATATAAAGCTGGACTACCATTCGGAAAAAAGGGGGGATGGATAAAAGGAGTAAAAACAGATTTGAAAGGGCACGGAGTTTCAAGGTGCATACCACATGGCTGGCTGGCACTAGGGTAGCAGGTACTATCCATGAACTCTCCTCGGGTAACATTTCGATAAGTCGTTTCCGCTCCGAAAGAATTCCCATATATTCCCATATATAGAATAACAAATAAAAATAATCCAAGAAAAACCGATCTCGAAATATCACTTATGGCAAGTTACGATTTAGCAGTTTTCACGGATGGCGTGCGCAGCGTGACTCTACGTTTCTGGATGAAAATGGTACCTTATCGCCATGAGGTACAGGAAAAAGGGTGATACTACCACTAAACCTCCCTACCCCACTTCTCACCCTTCGTATCCTGTACTAAGGTACCTGCGGATTATTGCCCATTCGTGAGAATACTTGGCCCACATTTGCCTCCTTCGTCATTACACTTTAAAACATTTCCGTGCATTCCTCGCCGGTATATGCACACGCAGTAGTGCAGATTTCAGTTAGCTAATTGTTCAAAGAGGGGGCGGCAGGTAGGGGTTGGTAGGACAAAATTCGAGAAATGAAATAAAACTGGCTGGACAACTTTGCTTGCTCTGCCAGCTGTATGCTATGTGTGTGTGTATATACATATACCGTGCTCCAGAAAGGGCTAACAGCGTGGCTGCGTGCATGCGCAACCAAATGGAAATTTTAAGTGCACACGCGGCTAAAATGCATACGGGCAATCGAGCGAGAGAGCGAACAGTCGGGAGTACGAAGCAGACGGGACGTGCAGGAGAGTCCTGGACTATGCTTGGAAAAGCATACGTTGAGAATACGTAAGCGTATCTCGTAGCTGGTTGGCGAGAGAAAATAGGTACGTGGAGACGTAGGCAGGCAGGTAGGTTGGTAGGTAGGTAGGTTATAGGTAGATATAAGTAACTGCATAGCTATGCACATCCGGTACTCTTCGTCGCGTACATAAAAAGAGCGAGACCGATTCTTGCCTCGTCGGCAAGGACAAAGATTTTGTTTTCCTACTGTTAATGTGCTGGTACACATGCCTACCCATGTATCTTTCGTTACAGCATGTATACAATAATGGCGGACTCGCACGTAAACGATATATGTATATATGCAGCTTGCCAATGGTTATACGCTTGTATACACGATTCTAGATGCAACTGCACGTCCTGTGCCAACGGAGACAAATTGATATTCTGAAATTCCCTAGGGATACCGAGAATTCGCCACGACCTTTATGTTCGCTTTAATAATGTTTCCTGCGTACGTGGGTATGAAGAGTCCATTAATATCCGGACAAAGTCCAATGGAGGTAACGATTTGTCAGTCCTAGACGATGAGAAGTCAATTGGGAATTCTCGGTAACGACCTTGTCGATTTGCTTAGTGAAATTAGTCAATTACTGAATGCTTGGTAAAAGTCTATGCAGCTCGAGCGGTGAAAAGTCTATAGGTGTGTCTGTGTGCGTGCGTGCCAATTTCAGGAGTAATTCTTGTATAGGTACTATTGAAATTTACGAATTATTCCACGCGAAGGACTTGATAATCGTAGTTTAATCTCCATAGAAGTAAGACTCGGTGAAGGAAAAGAACTCGGAGGAGCAAAAGGGAGAAGTTAAAAAAAAGATGAAATAGGTAAAGAAGGTTAAATTGCACGAAGTTCGAAACGATCTCCTCGAGGCCGCGCGACTTGGCGCTTTCTTATCTAGAATTTTTCAATCTCGAAGCACTTGTGCGGGGAAGCACGGCACCACGATAGCGGAAAATGAATGCCCCGCATAAGTGTATTTCCGTGTTGGAGGTGAGCGCAGGCTCTAAGTCGGCCTCTCGTGACTCCACCTTACACGAAGGTATCCTAAAGTCTTTCGATTCCCCCCTCTCGTGCTTGGTGGTCGCCAATAAAAAAAAATACAAAAATTCACGTCTGTCACACTTTTCGAGAAACTCCGAAATCTTCGACTGCACGCGTCAAATATTTTTATTTATTAATCCGTAGGCCGGCCGGAGCCTAATTACGATTTTGCGAGAGACAAGGTCACAGTGGCTTTGTTCGATAACAGATAAGGATATACTTCTACAGAATAAAAGGTCAGCAAGCGATAATTATCTGGTAGAAAAATATATACGTAAAAGTAATACAAAGAGTTGGCCTGTGTAACTTAACGATCGTGTCGATTAAGGGAGCCGAAAAAAAAAGTCTGTAACAACGTTCACGAGGTTATATGAAATTTTTCATCTTCACTGACGCAGACGAAATCAGTAGCTGACAGGAATCTGAGCATAAAGTTAGAGCATTGAGACGTCAGGTGGCAACGTCGTCGTTATACGAGCGTTATATCAAAACCAATAAAAACGATCTGGGATCGAGTAGAGCCCCCTTTCTATAGGTCCTAGTCTGCGCTCACGGCATTTTAATCCTCGTTATACGAAGCCCTACGCTCGTAACGTAGAACGTTAAGAGCATCACGATCGTATAACCTCGCGCAACGAGAATTTTAGGATATCACGTAGGACACTTACAGTTTTCAAAGTCCAAGAAAGCCAGCAGATGCACCTCCAGTTGACATGTGTCCTTTAACGTCGACCAGTCCTCTGTTGCGTTCGCATCAAAAGTAGTTGTCCTTATGCACAGAAACGGTTTCCACGTGAAACTACATAATACACCGATACTCTACACACTGTTAATAAATAAAACAATTGCAATAGACATTCCGATTGTTTATGAAAAATGACAACTGTCTGCAATTCGTTAACAATGACGGTACGCATACACGAATGCGATCCGAAGACGCGTGGTTTCTCGCGTGACGCGGACCGACGCGGGGCGCTTCGACGCTCGACACTCCCTCGTGCGCGCCGACGAGACCCTTCTCGATGCGCCGTTCGAGTACGACTGAGGTGAACCCGCGACCCGCGACCCGCTACCAATCGGCGCTCTCCTCTGCGCACTACCCGGACTCACAGCGATTGACCACATGCACGTTCTATCTCTGGTTCGTCTACCTAACTTGCACCAGGAGGTAGCGCAGCACTGCATGGTGGCACACGTCAGTTTCACTATTTGTATAGCTACTCATATGTAGATATATGGTACGATACAATATACGTACAGTACGGATGGGGGATAAATGGAGCTGAATTTATGTTGAGGTCCTACGTACCATATGGATTTTTATAATTTAATTCAATCATACTTTTGATTTGATGCTTTTATATAGACGCTTATTCCGCATGAGTGACTTCTCGACGTCTATGAAATTTCATTTTTATTTATTTTTTCGTCCTCGCGCTCGTCCCTCGTTGCTCATCTTCGTTTGCCGGATTACCTGGCGCGACGTCCGCGAAATCAGTAGGGAAAAGAGGGGAGGGTCGAAGAAATTCGTGGAGCGACGCGACGGAAAATTGAAAGCGTCGGTAAGACGAAAGAGAAGTTTTTCCATTAGGAATATATTATACTGTCGGATCACGTTTGGTACGTGACGAGCTGAAGGAATGGATCGTCAGTAGGTTTTTCTATGTACGTGAAGATCGGTCAGGATAACCTAGAGAAGGATCGTTGAAAGCAGTATGATATATATTATATATAGATATGACGATTCTTGACTGGATGGGTATAGCGATTGTCAGTTTCATATATGGTACGTATGTGGATTCAGGACGGTACAATCATTGGATATTTGTATTAACCCAGGGCTATTCGTCACTGATTGTACCCAGATCTATATACTGATATACCATTTATGTAGGAATAAGAATTCATATACGATTTTTCATTGGCATTCAGATATTTGCTTCTTTTTACGCCTCTTTCTTCTGTCGCTACACTACTTGGTTATCAGTCATCGGAATGGCCGAAAATTATATGAGTACCAAAGCCCGTTATTTTTTTCCCTAGGTCAATACCAAAACGCACTTCCCGTGTTCGAATCGACGTAATTTAAGGAACATGGAGGAGCGTCTTCGGTGTTTACTTCGAAGGCATCGACTGTCGACGTGACTCTAATGTCACCTTTACGGTAGGTCTTATACGGATGAGTGATTTTCGTGATAATAAAAATGTCCTGAGACATTTTACTTCGTCGCGCCTGAACCTTTCCTTACATCCCTTATATATATATGTATATACGCACTGGTGAGATCGAGCCGCAAATCCAAGGAACTTGTTCAGCTCTGTAAATCCAGAAAATAGTATGAAATGCCGAAGGACATTGTGCTAGACGATCTGGGACAGGATCGTACAAGTACTAGAAGATAGGAATCGTATAGCACAGAAAGTTCTCGACGTTCTCATGGGATGGTAACGATCGAGTAATATCGCCTAGAAAAATCCCAATAATAAGCATATATAGGGAAACGGCCAATCAAATCCGAGGAAGGCTTACCGGAAGTATAATCGAAAGAGTATATTTCTATATACATTAAATCGAATCGGCAGTCACAAAACAATAGGAAAAATAAAAAAATTTTTTCTGAAGGTTATAATAAAGATGAATGCACAATTACCAAGAGACAGAATAACTTTTTCGTCTCAATGACATTTATTCACCGTGAAAGAAAGAAGTCCGCATAATAAAGCGAAGAGGTTCCCGTCGTCCAGGAGCGGATAAAAGAGAAGAAAACGGCCCTGGAAAGTCTGTGCAGAGAGAGGAGAAGTAGGTAGGTAGCTACGGCGGCAGTGTGGCTCAGACAATCGGAAGACAATCAAAGAGATAGACTGCGCCCGTTTAGCCCGGGCCATCGATTTTCACCGCTGATTTTATTTGTGTTTCCGCAATGAACTCGCAGGCAAACAAATGCCGGCAATGTCGCTCAAGCGATTAAGGTGGAAGTAGACAAGCCGGAGAGCAAGAGAAGGAGGGGCACAAGTGAGATAGGGTAAAACAGGGGTAGACTGAGGGGTGAGACACTATGAGCCGGATCCCGGATACGAATGGCTTAGGCAGACCAGGCATGACGGGACTGCAGGCATGAACTAGGAAATGGCAGATATATATTTACACGGTTGATGTATACTTATATACGTTGGTATACGTAATGTGTATATCTATACATGGTGCAAGCTTACGCAATACGTATATGCGTCGAGTCACAGAGGAATCGACGGCATAGTAAATACACGTAGGGAGCACCTCGTTGATTAGCTGCTCGCTTCTACGGCTATGGCGGCTGGTTGGCTGGCTTGCGTTCAAACTAAATCCAATATAGATCGTCTGCCGCAATTAATTCCAGCGACGTATATAAACAGGAGCCTGTAGCTTGAAAATATTATATGATTTACAGCGACGAAGGAAGCCTTCGTCGATTCAGCCTGGTACACATGGATAGTCTTATATACTCTTGGGATAAGTTATACGTTTTTCAGTGGTCCGACGGCATTGGCCCAGAAAGTTTCTAGCGATGGCTGAGTGTCGATAGTGAGAATTTGCGAATTTTCTCAAAGATTACGTTTCTCGGTTGAAAATAGATATAGGATTTCGCAGTTTCATTCCAGTGTTCATAGAGCTCCTCTGCTTTGGCTCGCCAGAGGAAAGTTTAATTCCGGAAGGAAAGAAAGGGCTGGAGTCGCCAAGGCTAGGACAAGTTATCATTACGATCGTAATGGCGGCAGTGCTCGGGATAACGTTGGGCGAGATTCCACGTATCGTTTGGCCTGGATAATCGGCATTCCCGCACAGGGCGTGTGCGCGCGTTTCGCATTAGGAACGGTATGCGCGGAGTATAGTAATTATGATTCTCCGACACGTCACATTCAAAGGGAAATGAAGTTGGCGCTCCGACACGCGACTTCATTAACGAATGGCCGCGATGAATAGACCTAAACATCTCGCTCTGCTTGAATTCCGGGATGGCTTGGGTCAAGCGATGATTAATTGCTTCTCTGCCTAATTACTAATTAGTTCTAGCATGGCGACTATGTTGCGCAGCAGACGTTCTACGAAAAAGCATTTCTTTTTGTTAATCTATTAGTTTAATTGTCACGGCCCGTTACGTTTTCATTAGCATGCTAGCCAGCATGCACCGATGTTACTTCGTGCGGAAGACAGCGCCATTTTCTACAGAGAATTTCCTATCTCGTTCAAACCAAGTTTGCCTTCTTCTTCTGCCTTTCAGATCCTTCGGAATGCGTAGGCGTTGTTTCTATGGATACATTTGAATGGGACGCCAGAGCCTCTGTCTAAATCGCGTTTCATCTGCGTGAGCTTGAAATTCGCAATGATTCTGATCTTAGATCGGTGTAGATAAGGCACACGGGATAGAATCGAACCTGGGTATCTACTGGCGGTTTGAGATCAAGATCCAGGGAACAACTAAGGAATTCAGTAAGAACCGGAGTAAAGGAGATCAGCTTGATGAGAGAAGTGGAGGTAGGATAGGCGTTGGAAATCTCACGTTCACCTGCTCGCGAATGGCAGGCGGCGAACGCTGAGGGCAAAGGGCTGTTCGGGTTGAAATATTTATGTGTTTCCCGTGAAGGCGTAAATATTGGATGGGAGTGGAGGGAAAGTAAAGGGATCCGTATAGCTGGATGCCTCGAGCGGATTCTTGAAGTAAGGACAGATGTTGGCATTGCTACCATATACCTTAGCCACCCTTATAGGAAAATAAAATAATTTCCTTTATTTATCGCAGGCTATTGTTTCTCGATACAGTCGAGAATACCCTTGGGATTTTTATACTGGAATCACCTACCTATCCTTCGTGTATCCAGCATCCAGTATCTATCTTACGTGCGAGACGTATAGGATAGACAGGAGACCTCCTCTTCTCGGAGGAGTCCCTTCCCTCGGCTATCCTCGGTGAATCCTTATACCAGGCTGCTCCACGTTGGTGGCTCCGAGGGTGCGACGATGTTAGGGATTTTCGGAAAGGCGCAGGATTCGCCGAAAGGAACGTAGGAGAAGAAGGATCGACCAAGGGAGAAAGAGAGTGGGGAGGATCTAGGAGAAAGAGCGAGAGGGACGAAGAGAGGGCCTTGCGGGTTTTCGCGTAAAAGATTCTACGAGTAGCATCCACCAGCCTAATCCCTTGGGACGTCTTGTCACCGTAGGGGCCCTACGGCATACCACCCCTGTAAATGCAGGGCGCCTCAAATCCCCCACAAGGAAAAAGGTGGAACCCCATTAAGTAAAACGTCGAACAAATAAGGATTTTTCGGGGAGATGCTTGCGTGCGTGCTCCACACTTACTCACTCTCGCTCTATATATATTTTATCCACTGTCTTTTCCACTGTCCCTTTTTTCCCCTTCTTTTTGTTTCAACCCCTACCCAAAACCCTCAAAGAGAATTCTACAAAGCTTCGATTATCAGAAATGGCAGACATTCTCGCCAAAAGTAGCCGCACCAGATCTACATCTGTGTGTCTCAGTTTGATTATGGATCAGCGAACTGGTGAACTTTGCCCTTAAGTAAGTTAACCTCTTCCATGAATGGGGGCTTATTTCGAAGAGGGTGTGGTACGATTCCCCCTACTAAAACTAGAGGACACGTCTTTTTTTTTCTTCGTGCCGTTGCATCCCTATGCGAGCGAAGCAGAGAAAGCCCAGGAGATGTTCGTTTATATAAAACGATGAAATTCAGTGTACACAACGTTAGTATGTATATTTATGCATGGGACGCTTGTCGCTCGTGAGTACGTAGGGACAGAGAGAGGGAAAGAGAGAGAGAGAGAGAGAGTGAGTGAGTAAGCGAATGAGTGAACGAAAAGGACACAGAGCGAGAAGAGCAAATGGGCAGAGGATAGTAAGATGACAGGAAAAGGTAGAGAGAAAAAGAGAAGAATAAAGGAAAAGAGCTGCGTCGCAACGTCGTGTCTCTCGTGTACTTGTATACAGTGTTCCAGTTCTCTCGTCTGCTTACGTCTTTCCGTCGCTACTTACCTACCTCGGATATCGTCCCGCTAACAAATTCGCTCCAAAGTTACGGCTAACTTGATTAATGGAACACTTGTAACTTGTTTCATGGTTACGTAATGACCCTCCGACCCTCTCACATATCCTCCTTTCCAGCCACTCCGCCATACTCAGAATTCACCGCTAACGTTATCCAACAGTAGATTCGTACACAGGATACACGTATTTTTTGTGCTATCAATATAACACAGACGCAATAACAATATACTTAAATATATTTACTATGTGAATTAAAAATCATGCACGTTTATATCAGAGAGTTTGAAAAGTAACTGTTACTCGAAAAATCGGTACCAAACCCCCTGGTTGTATTACCCATAGCATTTCTGCTTTGGGTGGCACTTTACATTTTGTGCTTAAGGGTTGGTATCGTTATTTTCACACGAAGAGGATCATAGTGACACCAGCCCTAAGTACGATAGTATACAGTAAGTATGTTGTACGCGTAATGCTCTCGTATGTACTACCCTGTCTCTTTTAGCTCCCCCACCCCTTCTACCACCACCCCTATATTTTCTCCACCCTTCACCTATCCTCGAATCCTTATAGCATTGTACACTTCCCGCTCTCTCCCTTTCTCTCTTTCGACCCTCCTTCACTTCCTTGAATCCTCTCTCACCCTCTCTCAACGAAGCGAGCATAAAATCCATGAAATATCTTCCAAGTTTACGGGGTTGTACGAACCTTCCAGGTTTCAGGGAAGCTCTTGCTTTATACAGGGGGTGTCCTTCTAGCTTGCGCACTTTGTGTTTTCAATTCCCATTCGAAGGAGCAGCGTCGTCTCCCTCTTTCTCTTTCTCTCTCTCTGTTGGCTCCTTACAGCAGTATCAATTCCTAACCCCAAAATTCCTCGTTAAATTTAAATTCGGGTAAATTAAGAATGCCACGCCAGGGTATAGCACCTTGCGAGAAAGTAAGATTTCGAGCCTATATACATATACCGTAACCCCAGTGGTTGGGCGCGTATAGTCGTGCTTGTGCAGAGACGGATGTCAGGTTAGGTTAGTAAGTCAGTAACTAGGTATAACCCAACCTTATATATAGGACCGCAACCAAAATGCTCAGAGAAATGGAAAGAGGGCGCACGGATACAAGAGGTATTTTTTAACAGAGTTGAAATAAGGATTTGCATAGACAATAAGGGGATGCGATATATTGCGAGAACTTTGAACGTAACTTAGGCGGTTTTACATTGAGGAACGAATAAGCCATAAATAATTCCATTCGGCTTTCCCTGTCGTCGAATTCACGCGGACGTCTCTCCGATGAATCCCGTCGAAAACGACGATCCGCTGTGAAAGTTCTCGCCTGCCAACTTCAGACAGGACACGGAACTGATATATACTAAACTTATAAAGGTGCACGCTCGTTTTGCACGTTTATAACTACTACAGTCGATATCTGTATTATGAAAGATGATAGCGTTCGACAAGGGGATGTCGAAATAATTACGTCACTGAGAATCTCATTAAACGAGTCTATAACGCTTGCGAAAATCATTGTGATAACGATACAGGATTACATTTAAGATAAAATCAGTTGCGAGTGAATGGGAGAATTTTTGGGATATAATATCCATTACCGAAACTACACTATAGTATAGTGTAGGGTAGTTTATCAGGGTAAAGTGGAAAATGTCCAATACCGACGAGGGTGCGGAGAGGGCGGACGTGATAGTTGGTTACGTATCCACTAGGTGACACCACCGTCCATAGAACCAATAACCTATAACCTGGCCGATACTTTAGTTCTATTAGCTGATTTATTGGGGTGGACGAAGAGGGGTGTCTTTAATTATAGGCCATCTCGATTCGTTATAATCTTTCTTTAATGTGACGTAATTAATAATCTGGCAGGGTAGCGGAAATTTAAAATGAAACATGAAAAATCGCTTGGACCTTATCGATTTCGCAGTATCAATCTCGTTGCGAAATCTCACGAAGCGTACCGGTCCATAAATACTTGAGTGAGGGGAATAATAAAATTTACTGGAAAACGTATTTAAAGTAAGGACATATCCTCCAATGGCGAGAGATTAAATACACGTATATTCATAGTATAATGTATTCAGTGTATGCAGAAGACTTTGTACTGTTTAATTCAAGTGTACCTTCCAGGCAACTTAAATTATACAGACTTAGAAAGTAGTACTGCTGTTAATCAATATCTGAAAATTGTCAATTTGTACAACGAAAGATAGATTTAACGCAAAGAATTTCCAATCGACCGGCTTATTAAAATCTAAGTAAAATTTATTATCAGCCGTATTCAAATCTCATACTATCATAAAAAATCAATCGAATCTACGTTAACCCCTGGATATTTTCAATCGCCCTGATAACGTTGCGCAAACTCACCGACAACGTCATTAGCAAGAAATTCGTGTCTGCGTATTTCGAAAGGGGTCCCTACCCCTCCCATGCTCTCTTTCTCTCTTGCTCTCTTATTCTCATTCTCCCATTTCTCGCTATCGAAAGCAACGAGCGAAAACGAGCAATCGAGCTCGTCGGTTGGGCGTCGCGTTTGCCCGAAGCGAAAAGCCGAATTCGCATGGCGCGTTTCCACCGAGGACGAGACTCGAGAGTCATTACTCAAATTCTCATTAGTACGCTCGAACCGAACCGGCAGCGAGTTTACTAATTAACGCAAGCAGGGCGGGCTCTTAATATTACGCCGTGTGCGCGGGAAGATGCGACAGAGCAATATATTGTTGTCGGTTTTAATTAGTGAGGAAATAAATGTCTGATCTATGTTGGGCGATTGGCACCCTTGTGTCCTTATCGTCAGGCTTTTCCAGACGATCTCGACGACGTTTCTCTTCCTCATTCCTGTTTGTCGTTCCATATTTCTTTACTTCGTTTTCTCTCTTTTTTTTTACTCCCGTAGAAACACGTACCTCGCGCAAGACAGAAAAGAATTGCACGTCGGTCTCCTCTCGTCTCCCTTGACAATTCCTGTTGTACCCTCTTTGTTTGACACTTCCTGTGTAAATTACTGTATCTACTTTATTCCGCCTGTTGTCACTTTTTCATTACGGCTCTATTGCTATTTCTCCTAAAATTGATAACAGAGTCTGGAGATGAATTGATAAAATGAACTTTGATCTTTGCCAATTTGTGTTTTAGTATGTGTGTGTGTGTGTGTGTGTGTGTGTGTGTGTGTGTATATATATATATAGCATAGGACATATTTTTTACCAGAATAACAGTTAATTCACTAGTGCAAAGCACAGCGGGCTAATTTCCTCAGAAAGTTCTTTAACGGATAAAATAAGACTGAGATAAGAGAAGTGGAAGAAGAAGGAACAAAGCGTAAGCAGAAAGGAGAACAGAAACGTAGTAGAAACGGCGTGCGAATCCTTTCCTATAGTTAAATTATGCTTCCCTTTAATTGCTACGGGCTCTACGAGCACTTGGAAAATTGTTGCGAACGAGCGTAACGGGTTCATTAAAGTTTTCGAGGGGATTCATTAAAGTTCACTAAAATTTCCAGAGCAGATCTATTGGCGTTTTTTCATTATTTTTTACTATTTTTTTTACTGCTAATTGGAAGTAACAGCCCGCGCGTGTCAGGGGGCTCGATTGTTTCGTTGATAAAATAATTCAAAGTATTTCGACGATATACCAATCTTATGCATTAAGCTGTATCAGTACCGTCAGATCCATGGATCCTTCTTCGGTTGACCGTAGGTAAGTAAAAATAAAACACTTTAAAAATTCCCCAAGAATATCGCATTGAGTGACGCTTTGTCATGCGTTGTGGGTACCTCCAAGAATAGGAAACTACTTTCCGGATATCCTGTACGCATGAAATATTGTTAATGCTCTTGCTTCGGTACGGTAGTTACGTAGCTCATCGACGTACGTATAGACATAGATATAAAATATGAGTATATAGATATACACACTTCTATACAGACCACGGTTTGCAGCTACATACCTGCAGGGCAGCAGTGACCGCCAATAAGCGTTCAGTTTTCGGTGCAGCCTACGCGAATTCAGCGATGTTGAATAGGCGTCCCGACGCAAGGCCCGCTAGAGGGAACATGGCGTGACGCAGCATTCGGCTGAGAAATTTGCTTCGGGCTCTCTCGGTTTTTGCGGATGATTAACGATCGCCCCGGAAAGAAATATAAGAATAAGAGGTTGGATACAGCGGCGCTTGCATGGGGATTTTCTTTTCGTATGCTCCTGACGCGTTTCCGCTGTGTTTGCTTGGCAATTAATGTTCGCCATGGAATAATAACGATATAAATCATTCGGAAGCCGAAATAAGCGATCGGTTATCGCTTTAAAGTCCGGCGAGTCCGGTGCATTTGATACTGGTGAATTTTTGCCAGTCGAAAATAACGTTCTGCATAATATTGATCCACTTAGCCTCCGGCGAGCTGGATCTGGTGGTTCAATTATATATATATATATATATATAAATATTTTTATCGTTCGTCATTAAGTTGATTAATTATTTATTTTTGTCTCGGTAAGAATAGAACGGATCTAATTGGAGGATATCTATTTAACCCTTTGTGGCAGTATGGTTGCTGTCAGCCACCATAGCATTTTTACCGTTCCGGTCGTATGACTATATTTTTCATTCTTAAGTGAAGAAAAATATTATTATTTTAGAATATATAGAGTTAAAAAGATATAATAACGTTTGTTTATTTTACACGAGTTTTCATAATTAGTCTACGCTCAATGAAAAATAATTCCGACCAGTAGGGTACCCATGCCTTAGGCAAATACGATAGCAAAGGGTTAATTCAGCATCCGTCTGATTTCACCGACCACGTCTGACCTCCACTTTGTAAAAGCACAGCGTTACTCTGTTGGCAAGATGCAATTTCCTGTAGGATCCATACCGAGAGAGGCTGATGCGCATAAGGGTGAGATAGAGACAGTGATAGAGAGTCTGAGTAAAAGGGATGAGAAAACGTAGATAGGTCTCATAGAGTTTAGATGCTAGCAGGCAGGTACGGGTGTAGGTTCGTAGCAACTACCTAGCTTACCTACAGTACCTACTACCCTACCACCTACAACCTCCCCAACACGTTTGCTCCGGTTCTGGCTGGTCAGGACGTTCTGCTGGCACTTGGGTGGTTGTAGATTGATGTCCCCCAGGGTAACATCATCACACAGACCAAGCCATTAATCATTTCAGCCGTGTTAACTTCACCCTCAAAACACACTCGACTCTGCAGTTCATGACCTAGGTACATCCTCCTAGATTTATCTCTGGCTAAATGAGGATCGATACACAAATCTCTGCCTTCCCTCAACTCCTTTTTTGGGGGGTTTGTCTTTTTTGCCTCTTTGTTGTTGCTGTCCCTGCTTCTGATCCTCCCCTCTCTCCAGACTTCAGTCACTCTTAATTGCCCTGAGAAGAAGTATCCGGGACATAACGCAGACTCCACACTGCTGTCTGGTAACGACAAACCTGGGATGAATCCTCAGCATCCCCTGTACCAGTATTACTAGGAGACTTATACAAGTCTGTAGTTTCGGTTTGCTCGAGTGAAAATCATTAAGCACCCCGTTGATAACGGTCCCCGGGTAGCGGTAGCTATTGCGGAAGAATGGATAGCGACCGCAACTCTTTAGAGCCCTTTACCGAGAGGGTGGCTGCTGAAACCCTTAGTATCCGGTCGAGATAAAGCATACCGTTCGCGTCCGAGTAGCCAGTTTTTTTTCAACCTTTAATTTCAGCCAACCCTTTTCGCACCCTCAGGATGACTATGTAAATACATATTTACTTACTCTTGTATTGTTAAAGGGTGGAAGTTTAGTTCCGTTCACTCGAAATCTCCTATTGTGTTTTTACAACCAGTTCTGAGGAAGAAAAGAAGAAAAAAGGAAACTGTTCAAGCAGATTCGAATTTAGGCGCAATCAAAAGTTTTAGGCGCACCCCTATGAAAATTCAATTGTAAAGAATGAAAGCGAAGGTGGATGAATTTATTATATGTCTGCTATTTCTGTGAAGATTCTCTCTCTCTCTCTCTCTCTCTCTCTCTCTCTCTCTCTCTCTGTTTCGTATTGGCCCGATGGAAGAGACACGGCGAGAACGTACGCAGATAGACCGAATGAGAATGGGACATACATATACCAAGAGAGACAGAGAAAGAGAGAGACAGGGAATGTGAGGATTCTCTACCTCCAACTATACCAGAGAGGGTCCTAGCAGCCAATGGGGGAGAGTTGCATAATTCATGGTTTTGGCTACACCCGTACCGGAATTACGCTCTGTTCAGGGCATGTTTGCATGGCGTCAAAACAATATCACACAGTTCTGAGAGTGGAGAATCAGAAACACGACTTACGCAGTTCCGCAAAGCTATATAATATATGTATATATATATATATAACACGATATACACACATGTATACCTATATACAATACCTATATTTCATTCTACATATCCATCGACATTTCTACTCGACATGGAAACTAGTCTAGGAATGCTATTCATGATATTCATAATTCCCATAGATACAAGGACCGAACTCCCGTACACTGCAGCACCAATAACAGAAGGCATAAAAGTTTTTATAAAAATATTAAAAAAATTATTTTCTCTAATAATCACCGCCTTATCATCATTTGCATAAACCAACAGGATTATCCTAAGCTCTCAAGACTCGTAAAAGAACGATTTACGTAACGTTAACAACGATGCAACATACGTGCCAAGTATTTCGCGGAATCCGGTCCTTACGCGATAACGATACTTCGCTGCGACAAGAAGTCCTTCGATTTATGATATAGATATTGACGTCACGGCAAAGCCACGAGTTTCCTGGAAGCACCTTACGGCTAATTCGCTCGTCATGAACTTTACGAAGGGACTAACGAACACTTGGACGGTCCTCACGATCGGACGACGACGACGACGTGCACGACGAACGATTGGAAGTGCGCGACCTTTACACGTTGGTTGAAAAAAAAAAAAAGAAAATACGAGCGTCCGATGATACCTACATTGCTGTGGGTTTAGTAGGTAGGTAAGTTACGAGGTAATGCTAACGTAAATTGACATTAGCCGTGCGTGTGGTCTCAACGTGCAGGGAAGACTTTAAGTCCCGTACATAAACTGTCGTCCTTATACCTAATGCAACCATAGCGACTGTCAGCTAGTTCTATAATGGTTATCTTGCCTACAGGGTGTTCCATGTTCATTGCTCATCAGCATGCTGTTTAATTTGGAATTTTGAGAATTCATTTGTTTTAGATTAAACCGTCTGGCGATGGTTTGAATTAATTTTTACTTTTTTCTTAATACAGTGACAAGTATGGATTTTATTCGACGATGGGTAGGCAACAGTGCTGTGGCTGTATGTATATGTTTATGAGAAGAAAAAAAGTGGAGGAAATATTCCCTAATGTATATCGTGGGCATTAGCGAGAAATTTTAGCGCCCCTTTGTACTGAGCTTCCTGGATAAATCCATTTCGTGGTCAGGTTTCGCTTTCATCTGTATGTCGAGAGGATAATGGCTGTATTCCCAAACGGCAGAGTAAAAGAGAAGAGTCATCTACGAGTGGGATAAAAAGAGGACGAGCGTACTGCGTTATGCTGCACGAGGAGTTGTAGCGCGTCTAAAATTTTTATACGAGATGGCAAGATGATCGAGATCAAAGGCATCCTTACGGGGTCTCTCGTACGTGACATCTTTTTTACGTGGACCTATGCCAAGATTTTTTATTTTCATTTAAAGGCGTCCGGTATTTATTCGACTAGAGTAGCATTATCGGTCTATATTAGGAGTCGGTATATGCTTCGTGGAAAAATTCGAGGAAGAAACGTGACATCGGTAAGACCTATGGTCATCTACTTGGACTGGTGTGTAAAACTAGTTTTGCTTCGGCACATGAAACAACAAGGTTACAAAGAGCACGGATATGTAGGTTAGGTTGGTGGACGGAGGCTGAACCTTGTCGAGGAGGAAAACATCAAGTGAGGCAGGGCGGAGATTTCCTTATTTTGGTAAAGCAAGCCCGTGAAAGCCGAGACCCTCGACTTTGAAGCTCCTCCTGGTTTCCTCCTTACTTGTGAAAACAGTCGCTCCGGCACTCGTGGGAACTGCAGAGCAATGTTATTTCGAGAAATTTATACGGTTAACCCTGGAGGCTAGGGCGAAATTTTCACACCTAGGTGGCAGGACTCCAGATTAAATTTGGCTATGGTGGCAGTGCGATTTTATAGTGACCATATCACCATGTATAGTTCCCTCCCAGAGGATGAGAGGAAGTCCTAGAATGGTATCATGGTGAATCTCCAATAGTATTATATGACCTCCGTTAGGATGAAGGTTCGTAAGACACCTAGCTTCAGGTTCCCTTAGGTTATGTTGGACTGTGCTGTTCTGTCTCTCTTTCGTTTTCCCTCTTTGGGTTATCCGACTACGGCTTACTGCAAACGACCAACGAAGTAATACAAATAAATTGTCAAAGGTATGGCCAGATGGTGGCTGGCTTGCTGTCTGGTGTTCTAGCTAGCTCGCTGACTGGCTAGAGGGCTGACTAGCTGACTGGCTGGTGACTTGCTGGTAGATGTAGGGGATGCGGTGAAATGGAATGGGGTTGGGATAATCCCAAGGGCGTTGACGGCAGCTCAACAGATAGGACTGCGTCACAGTCTCAGGCATCTCTACGCAGGACGTATTTGTTTTTGGCTAACAAGTCCGCACGCCTTGTATCCGGCCAAGGATCCTCGCTGATGTATCGGCTGTTTACACGTAGCTTCCGTGCGGGGGATCGGACCCGACCACCCTAAGAAAGATCCAGGAAGTCAAGATCTTCGACCACCAGGTATCCTGGGACAGAAAGTTCCGCTCGTAAATTCTCCCCTCGGACCATCATCGGCTACACGGAATCAGTTTCCGGTAACCGAGTGCAGGAGACAGTTCGTTGATCCTAACCTCACTTCGCGTCTCGATCCGGATACGTTAGATCGTAAAAATCATGAAAACTTTCCATGCCGCGAGTATCTTCGCCATCGGCGATCTTTCCATCTCGATGAAAGGGCCACTCCGCATAACTCCATACGGTCCCTGCCCCCTTCCTCCCTTTGTTTGCGGAGTTTCCCCGAAGCAATAAAACCTTACCCAGACGGAATTTTAATGCCGAAATAAGGTGTAAGGTGGACGCGGCGCGTGAGTCGAGTCGGTGAATGAGAGAGCCGAGTGAGCGAATGAGCGAACGAGCGAGTCAGGGTGAAGCCAAGTGATCGATGGGGACATACATCAACGGGGATGGAAGCAAACGGGATGGTCGGGACGGAAAGGACGTCAACGCAGTCAAGCCGAGCGAGAGGCAGGGTAAGAAGAATAGAGTCGAACGAAGAGTATAGAGTGAAGAAGAAAGAGAGAGAAAGAGAGAAAAAGAGAAGGAAAAAATACAGGGAGTAAAACCCTGTATACGCATATACAGAATAAGTGCGAGAGAGACAGAGCTATGGAGGTGGAGAACCTAATAGGTGGAGGATGGCTGCCAGGTGGCGAGACAACACCTAATGTGAATACAAATTACTCTCCATACGCTTCGGTTATCAAACTTCGACGCTCTTCGTTCCCAGGACTGACACTGCCAATCACGTCACTCTTCATAGATTCCCGACGACGTGCCTTTGCGACACCCATGGCCTCTGACGTAATTGCCATAAATTATGCGCGCTATTAAATTTAACGTCAGCGGTGCTTGCGCGAAAACACCTTATTCCTCGCCTTTATATAGGCTGCCTGCCTTAGCAAAGATGCGAGAATGCATTCTTCTTAGAGCTACGAACGTCACTCTTCGATCTTCCCTGTGGAAGGATATATCGAAGCGGTGGGATCTATAAAGCCCTTGACTACGCGGGAGGTCCTTCAACCTGTACGGGTGAATGCGTGGCAGGAACGGAAGCCGTCGAATTTTCGGTAAGTAGATACGTGCGACTCCTGCTAATTCATGGGGCAGGATAGCGACGTGACTCCGAAACGAAAAGTTGCCGAATTAACGATCGGTCCCTTTCATAAATCAGATCGTAATCTGACAAATCCGGCGCTAATACGTCAAGAGCGACGTAGGCATGCGCTCGTGCCGGGTTTCTGAGGTGTGCGTGAATTAGTCAGTTGAATGAGAGTACGGCCTACGCTTTCCTATAGACCGAGGCATGTCCCATCGCGTTCTCCAAGGGTGTGGATTGTCCTTCGTCACGCATTGTTCGAGTCAGGATCAATCGGCACCCGGCCAATATATGACTCGTGTCAAATGTCGCGCCATTGGCACGTATTGTAATGGTTTGTTTAATACGGTATTATAAATTTGTTTCCGTCGACAGCTGCAGAGGTTACCTATTGTAGTGGAATAATGGAAACGCCTCGAATTCCCACCAGTGTACGGGGCGAGGATATAGAACCAGAGAGCGAGAGAGATGACGAATCAGGTATCAAGGACGCGGATCGAGATAAATTCTTCAATCCGTTTTATCATTAATCGATCCACTATATATATATATATATATATATATATATATTCATTTAGATGACTCTTAGAAAAATGTTCATTTACTCGTATAATGATTATCGTGCATCGCGTGCCTTCTTGTTTCTTCATGAGCGTGGTAAGAATCTCGACATGTGTAAATTCAACATTTTCATTGATTTCTCTACGAGGCTAGACGTATACCGGTGATTGGTCTAATTAGCGTATCTTATCGAAGGAACCGACCGTTCCTGTTTTACGCCTGAACGATCCTTGACTGACAGCCCTTCCCCTAAGTGAACCTTCCTACGTTCGTGATAGAGAGAAGATCAGGAAAAAAATATTTCCAAGTTTCCAATTAGGCGAGCCTCGGAATATCGGATTGAGCCACGACTGTGGAGGCGGGACAGTTTTACGAAAGCCAAAGAACCAGTTAACGAGACGCTTAGACAACGAGAGCTTCTACAAACGATAAACAGAGCCACTGCTGTAATCGTGAGATAAACTAACGCGTGTAACCTCGCCACATTAAAATCCTTATATAGCGCGTCTTTATTTCAAGTAGATATTCATTAGTCACACCCACCATCTTCCTTCGCATGGAGGGTGAAGTATTCTTTTTTTTTTCAATTCTCAGCTGTCGTGATAGAGGACCGTTCTTTCAAAATTACGTGTAAGAAACTCGTATTCGATCGACATACAGTAATAAATGCCCGTTGCTGCTTCCCTAACAGCTGATCGATATTACGATAGCCCTATACGAAAAAGATTTCGAAGCCAGGACGCATTCTGCCTTTTTATCTTGTGCCTGACATTCACGCATCCTTCGCGTACGAAATTCATGTGTAATCGGTATACTCGAGTATCACCAGGAGTCATTAAGTTGAGACTATGCTTTCCTTACGCAGGTAGAGAATACGCTGGACGATCAGTTAAGACAGTCGGGAAGGCTGTTTTATTAGCGTCACGATACTCGAATGCTGGGATGCTGAGGTACCAATGGACCATTCCAGAGGGCGCATCGTTACCAAAGAGGATCGCGTAACTTAGCACTCGGACCGATCGTGTTGGAGTTTTGGTCGAGAGAATCGAAGGGCTGTGGTAGTGGAAGGGGTGGAAAGGGTGTAAAGGGTCGAGGCATGCCGAAGAGATCACAGTCGAGTTTCCAAGGAATGTTTATCACGAAAGGAATCTTGATTTAGAACCGTACGCATTCAAATGGGATACATTAGCCTATCGCCCTAATGAATTGTCAATGAATTAATTGATTTATGTAAATAACGCCTATACGCCCGAGCGTGAATTACGAGCGGATCGGGCAGCGACGTAACCAGCCCAGTAAAGTGGTTAATCTTATAATACGATCGGTTCGACGTTATCGATGCCAATGGACCAAGGAACAACCCTTGCCCAGATGAAACCCTTAATAAGATAAAATAACAATAAAATATCTCGATATACAAATGTAAATCCACAGATTTACATAGTATATATTTTTTTTATAGTACATCTCAGTGAAGTTCCTTCATATGGTATATAATTTTTATATACCATCTTCACTCTCAAAAATGTGTTACGTGATATCCGAGACGTTCACATGTGTTCACACACGTGATACGTATCGTCATTACAGAAGCCGAAATGACGTGTTCCTGTAATTTTACTCCGTAAGAGTCGACGGGGGTACGAAGAGAAAGGATATGCGTGGATCCGGTGAAATTTTTCAAATTTCATCTCCATACGAGTGAATCCATAACTTCCCTTCTGTTTTCACAAAGAATTGACAAGCGTTCAGGATTAATGAGCCGGATACCTTGGCGGACGATTATTTGTGCTGCTGCCGTTACACGGCGTCGAGATATCCTGACAAGACAATGAATTCAAGATCACGCCTCGGCTGCTCGTTGGTAGGCGCGAACTCAAATCGAGATACGAAATTAAGTAATTTATATTTATGTATTCAACGTGTATAACGAGATAGGCTCGTGGTTCTTGTACTCGTTTGTAAAACAGGAAAGTACGCGGTGCCCGTGTCCCTTTTAACGATTATGGCGACGGGAGATTTGTCTAGGTCGTACATGTATTATAGCGAGCATGAAAACTTTTCTCTAGTATACTATAGTTTGGTATAACTATACATAATATACTATAGTATTCGACGTTTAATACGTGTATAACTATATAGAATGGATAACGTAGTCTTATAGGGGTAAAAGTAATTAGGATGTAGCATTTTTTTTTACGTTTTTCCCTTTCTCTCATTCTGTTAGTCTCGTACATTTTTTTTCTGATGTTTTTGAAGATTCGTAAGTAAGCTGGATGGTGGTCCCACGGGTAACCCATCCACCCACCGATGTGGGAAATTCGCCCTCGACTCGTCACGGCGTGACATCCCCTTCCTCGTGGCATCAAGAGGACTGCCAGGACCCTTGGGGAAACGCAGAAATACCCTGTCATCTCCTCGTTTTCCTACTTCCTGGACGGCGGCATCGGTGACCCATGTATATGCACAGCGGACTCCTTTCGCAGGATATTACAGTTCAAGATGGAGGCACGTGCGATTGCTTTTATACGAAAGAGGTTTAACAGAGGGTAACACGTCCCGTAATTGGTTCCACAGAGTTTTGTTTTTTTTGCCTATTAATTTCCAGACTTTCCGGAGTGAGATTAAGGCTTGCGACCGCAGAATACGCATACGGACCAAAATGATATTCATGAGAATGTTTAAAAGAACTTTATATGAGTAAAGTATGTTTGCGATAATATTTCATTAAAAGAGTGATTCGTTTTACAGTAATTCTCACAGTAATTTTACTCGACTGGTGAAAATCGATGTAGCTTGTAGCTTCCAGTATCTCACGCTCGGTGGCGCCAGCTTTCAGAGCCGTCGGGGTTGCAACTACCCTTGCAACGGGAGAACAACTTTACCTTATTCCCATAAAATTCCTAGACATCGAAGAGTGGTCGTTCGAACAAAAATTCGTGAATTTGAAAAACAACTTATTATTCCATTAAAATATACCGACTTTCAGATTTTGCAAATAGGTAACAAAATTTTTGTGCATAAGAAAAAAATCCGGCTTGAAAATGCATTTTTACCGATCGACAACTCAGTAACCTTAACCAGGCTTGGACTTTGCTCCGGACGTGATTTACTTTTCGATTCAATTAGGTCCTTGTAGAAGAAGAAAAGGTATCGCGTTCTCGAGTCTGGGATTATTTACGCAACATTGTTCGGGAGTGTTGGTGGGCGTACGCCGGGTCGTAGCACGTATGCAAAGTATGGGCGGACCGGCACACTCGTACGACGTTCTGCACTGTCATCAACATACGACGATACGGAGGTTCAATCCCATGACGTGCATGACGACCAGGAGGACCACAACGACCACGTTGAGATCTACATGCATGACGGTTTCCATGAGCTACACAATATCCATATAGTTCAGCTTTAACTAGATATACCTATAGATACGTCCCAAAGTGTCTTGAGACATACCTACCCCACCTTGTAGCTATTCTTATCTCTTAGGATGATACCTAGTGCTTCCATAGTGTCTGTTCTTGTTGCGTGAGTCTTGATCGGAACATTAGAGGCACACCAGCCATCGATAAGAAACTTACTTTTCGATCGAGCCACTGTGATCTTATCGAGGGTATTGTTCCCGCTGGAATCCAAGCTTGGAAACTGTTCGCAGTAGTTTCGAGAAAAAAAAATCGATCACTCACCTGGGTAATAGGAAGTATGGAGTTCCAGATAGTTAAGGTAACTTTCCAGTACCTGGATAAAGTTTTAAGGTACGGGCTGCGTGCCTTGGCGAGTCCTCTGCGACGAAGCACGTTGTCCTCTTGGCGCCCAAGAACATCTACCATCGTCTGCCGACTAGATCAAGTATGCGAGGGTACTTGTCCAAGTGTAAAGGAGTCGTCGTGTCCGCGGCTCGTTAGTCCAGGATCGAGACTGGAGGAACGAAGAGTTCGAAGGCTGGCGAGATGGCGTCGAGCGATACAGGGTGAGCTATGCCGGGCGCAGCTCGTTCGAGAGAAACAGGAGCTTCTGCTCTCCATTTATCAGAGAGACGGGCAGAGAGGTCTGAGGTTGGTGAGGTTGGTAAAGGAGCTAAGGGAAGTATAAAAGGGGTGGGAGGGAGATAGGAGGGTCAGGAACTGGAGAGTAGCGCAAACTCATTCGCTCCTGAAATAGCGAGTCGTTATTTATCCAAGGTCGGTAATAGATCCAGGTCTATAACGTCGCGTTCATCGGTAATTGGGAAGAAGCGAGTAGTCGAGCAATGAGAAAATGGGCGAGAAGGAGTCAAAAACTAGACCAGTTAATATAGTGATACAGAGGTATAGTGGTACTGTGAAGTATATTGGTGATCTAACTAAGAGTACCATCACACCACTAAACAGCTTCTATCCGTCGTCACTATGCTCCATTTCACAAAGTACCTTCCTGGATGCTGCTGGATAGGAAGGGACCGATCGGTTAGGAAGCCAAAGGCAAATCGGCCCGACCCCGTTTTCCAGCATCTCCTGGAGGCCTCCGGCAAATTAATCTTCAGCCTAACCACTGGGCCACCTTCCTCTCGTTCGCTGCTCCACAACAGCGGAATTTCTCGGAGACGCCGAAATCTCTTCGGCCTCGGGCGCCTTAAGGTTTTCGCGCTCAGCCAGGAGTACCGCGATTCTCCAGCTTCCGCATCCTCATCCTCATCCTCATTCTCATTCTGTACCATCCTCCTACTACTCGCCGTGAATGAATTTCAGATTACAACGCCGAGCTTTTCGGCGCTCCAGCAATTTTCGCGTATCGTCATGGTCGCGATACGCCTTTTCATCCCTGCGAAGCCTTCGGATTTTCAGGACCCTCCTTCGACCATCAGAGTTCACCAAAAAGCATCGAAGGGAGGGTGCAGTTATATATTGAAAGATTCAAACCTACCAACGCATCAGGAGCTGAGATTTTTTTTTCGTCGTTTGGATTTTGCCTTCGGTGTGGTTGCACCCTTACTTTGTACTTACGCCAACCCCGACGCGTCCTAGCTCCTCTTAAACGTTACTTGCTCGGAAAACGTTGAATCAGCTATTCGCGAATTACCCTCCACCCAATTCTACTTCGCAGACTCCCAGGCATTTAGAGAGCCACCCATCCTCCCCCCGCCTCTTGTGAGCCATTGATTTCGTTGTTTTTCGCTGATCCCTCTTTCCTTCGAAGTCTACCCCCTCCGCCTCGGTCCCTAACCATTGCCAGCTAATTGTTAATTTACTCCGAAAGGAGGACCGCGCGTTGGCAGTGAGGGAGTCGGAGACATTACTCAAATACTCATTAGCACGATCCAAATAAACCTGCAGCCTGTTCGCTAATTAACGCCCACGCGCGCGAACGAGCGAACGAACGCGAGTGCCATTGGTCCCACGAATGGATTAGGGTTCGTCAAGATATTGTGTCGCGTGCGCGTCACGCACCCCCTTATATTACTACTTTTAATTAGCCTGGAAAACGAATGCGAAATCGATCTGGCCTACTCGCCATTCCGGAATACGCAAGTTGTATAAGGGATGAACCGGATACGTTCCAGAGGGGAGGATCACTCGGGCTGCTGAATTGGTAAAGATATTCGAGAGCTTCGCCGTAGATTTCCGAGTGGAAATTCACTTAAATTTTCTTGCAAAGGTTCAACTCCCCCTACCCTTCCAGCCAGAGAGCGCGTTCGCTTTCTGGGCCTTAACAAATTTAGGGGTTGTGCGTTATAGTAGCCAGCATCGTGGAACTCGCGTCTCCTCTTCCAACCCTCGTAGCGAGACAGTACAGATTTATGGTAAATGAATGGAAGAAGGATTCATATGAAATTTAAATGTATGCTGAAGAGCATTCCGTATACGTATGCGGTATATACCTGGTGGACATTGCCTTATATGCTAGTTCCTTACCCATTCGTGCAATCGCGTTGTTAGAAATGGAGGTACGTAAAAAAAACAGAGAGAAATAATAAAAGAGCGAAAGAAGTAAAAAAAAAAATATATGGACAGAAAAATCCTACAGGGTGGTGGGTAGGTACAGGTACAGATACAGGTGAGCAGCGCTCGCCAGCCGCCCACACAAGCCTTCTCATTAGCGGATCTGCATGTCTCAGTCCCCAATTATCTCGTCCTCGGCGTTATTCTGTTTTCCCTTCGAAATTCTACGTAGACGACTAATATAATATAACAGAGTTCATTTCGTACCAATTTGCATGTACCGCGGGGCTAATTTGGCAAAATTCAATTTGTCTCCGCCTTTCTAGCCGCACGTGCCTCATCTCTCTGGACGAGCAAGATACTTTTATTTATCCTCCTTTCTTCCGGGGGGATGTCATTTACCTCCCTGCCAGAGATACCAGATCGAGCAGTAACTGCATATATATATACAGGGTAAACATTGTAACGATTCACTGCGCATGCGCTCTGCACCAGGATGACACTTTGACCTATATTTGCATTCGAACCAACGAATCGACTATGTATTATACCTTCTTTCATTTCTTCTACACCCTCTTGGTCTCTTTTCTCCCTCTTTTTATTCGCCCTCTGATTGTGAAACACTGTAGAGAACGTCGCTACCACGAAACGATCGATAAATCGATTCAGGTCGAGTTCGCACGCGCCGGAGTACCTGTGACACGTGACTTTCTACTGGGTCGCTCATATCTGTATGATAATACTAGTATTTTTATTGTAGCCATAATCTCTTAGTACATAAAAAAATATTTTTACGACACAAGAAAAGTCATATTTACATCTGTTTATTTAGAAATGAATTTCTTAAGGAAATTTACCAAACACAGTCGTCTTCATTAGTACAAGGGTTGCTCGTAAGTAGCTGTCTATCTGTAACAGGCAAGGGACTGTCAGAAGGACGGTGCTCGAATGGCAGTCTCGGAATTAAAAACTTATCTTCTGTTTGCAATTCCTCGCGGGGAAGACTTACTGCCGAATATACAATACACGTGAGCGTATACTAATGACGTTAAAGCGTAGGAACTGCGGCGCGCAGTGATTTCTTCGCTGCCATTCCCAGGGAAATTTAATTTGCTTAATCGGAGGGGTGGAAAGTTTGAACAGAGTTGTAGTCTCGAAGAAGGGAATTCATTGGCGTAATACCATTGGTATATAGCTGGCTACCGTATACTCCGTTATAAAGTAAACCGTACGCATAGTAACCGATTTCAGATCTACGTCATCCTGCCGTTGGTGTACAGCCACCCTGTAAAGAAACGCTCACGAATTCCAATAAACTCGGGACTAACGGCAGTATAGGAATTTCCTTTTTTTTTGTAAAAAGCGACTTATATTCCTCAGGGACGAAATTTCGTCCCGCATAAACGAATTAATCCTTCAAGTAGAAGGAAGGGAATGTCCTGTTCAACTCTGAATGGATTTCACCGCACGGAATTAAATGTATCCCGCAGGAGCACGTGACGTAGGAGTATTTCGTTTAAAATGAAGGCAGCGTGTAAAGTCCTGAGAGACACAAAAGCACCAGGAAGCGGGCGTAGACAAACCTGAAACCTACAGGATGACATTGTGTCGCGTCGTTCCCAGGAGTGGAATGCGGCGAAGCCAGCAGCGATACGAAATTGCACTCGGTCCAGTTAACCTCTCGCTCGTGGATCGGTTCACTCGTTTCTACCCTTTCGCATTGTCCAGTTTCGCAGGGGCTGGCGGATTCGCAAGGGTTTTACAATTCCTAAATAGGTGCTACGGCTATTGGAGTATAGAGGATACCTTTTCTTTCTAGGTCCGTTCGCAGAGTGTCGTTGCACGTTGCGATTCCATATTTTTAAGGTTGACTTTTCCCTTTTTTATTTCTTATTATTTACTCTGTCTCACCCGCACCCTCTTTTTTTCAGATTCGCTTATTCCTTTTCCAATGTCTCATCGCAGTACCTCAGTCTGCCGTGAGGAATTCTCCAGACAGCACCTCACTACCTTGGCTACCAGGCACTACCATCTTGAGAGTGAGAAGCACGCCCTGTAGAAGGTCACGGGGGTGAAGGCGGATGGAACGGAAGGAAAATACGAGGCGCGGCGCCGACTTTACGAATACGGATGGCTTCGTATTTCCAGAGTACGTAGAGGGTGGGCGGGTGGTAGAAGGTGAGAGGGCACGCGGGAAAAGCTCGAAGCGATTAAACGCTTGGAAAAGAGCTGCAACCGGCGAAAGTTACGCCCATGGGCGAGCTGACGCACAATGCTTTCGCCGGGTGTGAATGGTCTAAGAAACCCGTCGACGGAATACAATAATTACTTTACCTCAGATTTACGAGGTCCGGGAAATTGAAATTTTAGTGCCACCGGTCGCGCCCGTACAATACAGAACATTTTCAATTATAACGTTATAATTTGTTGGCGCTCACTCCCTCTCGCACGCGCCTCTTGGATGCTCAGCAGCCACAGGGGCAAGGGAGGATTGTATTAATTTAATTCCTTCTTCTTTGGAACACGCTCGATTACCGACGCTCTCGTCCAAATCGAGTCCTACTAAAAGGATCTCGTTCCTCGAATCCATTCCCTTCACTCGCCATAACAGCCTTCCCAGTAGCAGTGTCCTGTTATTCTTTAACAGACGTCACTCGATATCCGTTTTACGTAGCAACCGTATTTCCTGTATCCATTATTGCCAGGCCCTCATCATTTTTCCCAGGGTTGGAAATCGCGAGAGTTCACCAAAGAAAATTCTCCTCTCTCATTCGTTCACCGGGTTTCGTCATTAGGTTATACCTACTACTCCCCTACTTCGTTTCACGAGTAACCCTGGAAATTAATGACGGACATTCATTCGAAGGGCACGTTCCTGATGCCACCCAATTCTATTTCCACCACTGACTGTATCCCCGCGTAATACCCACCTGGAAAAGTTTTCGACTGGCTTTCACGGAGCACTAAAAAAATGGGCCACGCAAGTAATTATGGCGGACAGTCACGTGGCGAGTCGTTGGACTCATTGCGAGAAGGGTTGATGAAACAAAAAAGGAAAAATTTATATACGGATGCTCCCTACTCACAAAAGAGACCCAAAGAGTGGACTTGGCCGAGCACGGCAGAGGCGTATCCATGGGGGTTGAAAGGTCCTGTATATAGAGGAGAAAAGAGACGTCGAGGGTAGAGAGGGGTTGGAATGAGTGGCCAGTGTCAACACTCGCTCACTTTGTGAACCGCCAACTCGCCAAACCCGCCGCGCGATATTAACGTTCACCCTCCCTTATGGTATACCTCCTCCACCCCTCCCTATGTATATATAGTATATATATATATGTAACCATCATACCATTTCGCCATACTGTATTTCACCATACCCAACCTTGACCACCCCTCTATTCCTCCTTCCCCTTCCCACCTTCCTAGCCACTTAAATCAACATCCCTCATTTTATTTGATATTTTACACACGAGTCGTCTGAAAATGAAATAACTCCGTGTGATATGTTTATTGAATGGCTCCTGTTATATATATGTATACGCACTTTGCCCTGAGGACACCTCAAACAAGTAACTCCCTTTCAGTACTATTACCGACGTTCCCTCACTTTCCGTTACCACTTTCCTTTACTTTTATCAATGAAGAACCCACCCGAGACTAATATGCCGCAATAAAGACAGAAGACGAAAGATATTCAAGTGACTTCTAAGAACTTCAATGTCAAACGGAAATTCTTTCTCTGTTAATATATTTATATAGGACAAAGTGTACTTGCGAATAACCAGCAATATGGTTAATATAAGTCACGCAAAGTGGCAGCGGTAGATTTACGTAAAGGCTGACCGAATCAAGATAAAAAAAAGTATCGAGAGAAAAAATAGTAACGAAATGAGAGAGAGAGAGAGAGAGAGAGAAAATAAGAGCCACAGAGAATCGAAACGCCGTCTGGCATGACGTTGCTGTGCGGGATGCAATTTGCCAGAAACCGCTAAGCCACGGGTGATAAATGATCTCGCGTACAGTCATAGGGTGGGAGGAAAAAAATGAAATGTTATTTAATAGATAGGAATAATAGTATATCCCTACAACATTTCCCCACTTATTTCGCGGCGTGTCGTAAAAGCTACGCTATACCGTATAGTGTACAAGTACTATAGCATAAGTGTAGTTATGGTGCGGAGTAACGACTGCGCGCGTGTCAGCCAGCTAACTTTGCCGATACCTATCGCGGACAATGGCCAAGAACGTTCCTGTCCAGGACTTATTGATTGGGTAAGGAAAAAGAAAGAAAAAAAAGCAGGGTTTGGACATCACACGAGTCTAAGACCATAGTCAGGATCGCTCGTAGCCATTTGTACTGGCAACACGACACCACGAGTGGCCTGACAATCTAACGATTTCCTGGCGACTCACGGAATCTTATTTGATCGTCGAGAATCGAGCAGACCGGAAGCGAAGAATTATGGATGAGGGTAACGAGGGACATGGTAATGGCAAAGAAGAGGAAATGGAATGGGGAAAAGTGAAAACTGGGCTTTCTTTAGGTTGAGTATTATTTTACATATTTTTCTTTCCTCTCTTTTGAAGCGTGCGAACGAAGAAAGCTGAAACACGTGCATGTGCAATATTTCCCCCGTGTCGGCCTGGACCGCTCAAGGACTAAGTACAAGGGGAGGGTAGATCTTGTTTATCCCTGCTGCGTGGAAATAATGGGGCGTATATTTTACCGTGGTAACGGTTCGCTCTCTAATCGTGGTTATTAATATTGAATCGATGCTCGTGGAATGGATGCAGGGGTGGTACAGTCCTGGAGTCCGCCCCAGAACCAAACCACCCCATCAGGCTATCTCATAATTGATTGTTACGGATTTGTCAGTTGGTCGCCGATGAGAAACCGTTCGTTATCCGTATGGATTATACGAATGTTTTAAACTTATCCCTAATTTCTATGCGGCTGGGGTTCGGGACTTTTGTGTGTCCCTCGGTGCGCCCCTTAGCCACCCCTGGGGTTCACGACGATGCTCCCGGCGATTAACCGACTTTACACGCAATATACGGTGAACAATGTACATATGTATGTACGCGCCCCTCCGTATGGCTTTAGAGTCATGTGACTGGGTATAGACATTGGGGTCGAAGGTCGATCGGTATAAGTAAGACGAGAATTAGGTATAACGTAGGAGGGCGGTAGGTAAATCAAAATCCCAAGAAGAAAGCCAGCACACAAAAGATTTCACAAATCGTGACTAGAGCCTGTTAAAAGAAATAGAAAAGAAAAAAAAACTCAATATACCCCTTAGTCAAGATCTCAAACCATTATCCATGTTGGTGCTGTTTTTAATTTTCTCAGAGTGATCGTATGCCTAAATCACGTGGCGGCAGTCGCTCGGTAATCGCCGCCATTAATTACCGGATTTATATTATGTATTATGTAGGCAAGGCGCGAAGTTATGAAGAGCAATTCATCACTGCCCGACACTGCGCGATCTGCCGTCCTATATAACGCGGACGGCCAATGGCGGCGTACATCGGCCTACGCCATTGTGACACTGTGTGTTGTCGGTGACGGTAGCTAGTTTCTGGATGGAATATAACGACGGAGTACAGCCAGCACTATAAAGGCAGGCGTACCAACACGGTAACACTTACTCCTATACTCACGGGAAATTTAGTTAAGTCGCGGTGAACACGCGGCAGTTTAGCGGGTGACGCGCGCGATTACCTCATTGATAAATTGTCGAGGGACCACCCAGGGGCCACCATCACCATCCCAACCACCAATATCACCAGTAGATACAAACCTTTGCTACCAACCAGCTGATAAATAGCATAAGCTTTTTTTTCCTAATTATTTTCTTTCGAGTGGGTTACAACGGCGAAGTAAGTGCCGGAAACCGCCGCTACGTAGTTTCGTTTGGTCCCTTGGAACTGCGCCAGTGTGACACAATGGCCGACGACAGTATCGCGGTGGCGATGTTGAAAATTCTTTCGTTTTCTTTTGCTCTGTAGCTGACGGTGACGTCACTCTCTTCAAACTTCAGGTTGTTCCGGATGAATTTTCCTTTTTTCTTTTAATATACAACTTTTTTAAACTTGTTTGTCGCGGATATTCATAGAGTATAGGGGTAGGTTGATGAACTGCAGTGAGAATCGTCAGTTAGAGGAACGTCATAGCTATAGTATGTATATCCAATATCGTTCATTGAAAACGGATACTCGGACCATTGCCTGCCGACAATAATTGAAACCGCATTCTCCGTACTCGCTAATGGTTCCCGCTTACTCTCCTTCTACCATTGGACTGTACCATCCCTTGCAGAGCTCTATGTCACTATCTCTCCTTCTCCGCACCCTGATCATCCCTCTTTTCCATTAAAGCCACAGAGCGGGCTCCGAGCCTATGATTTCGAAATCCACGTCCGTCGAGCCGAGCAGGTAGAGGAGGTACCTGGAAGATATATGGTTCGCCCAGCAGCATAGCTTCATACAAATTGAATTTGTGTAATTACGGGAGTAATTACGCTGAGATTAGGGGCCATTACCGAGGGCGCACCAGCCCCCTGTAAATGCTGCACAGCCTCCTTACTTTGATTTTGGTACTTCCTCCTCGTCACCCCTGACGATTTTCTTCTCCTATACATCCTATTAATCCTTGTACGATCACTTGGTTTAAGGGTTGCTTAGTCAAGATCCATTCGAATTTCGTTTCTGTATATAAGTCCTGTATCGGCGATGGCGACAGTCCCTATCCAAGAGAGGGCACTGCGAGTGCACTCCCTTAATATCAGCGATGTTCGACAAGGTGCCTAACAGGATCGAATTTCATTTTCAGAGGGTTCCCAAGGAAGATTGCAGCCGTTGCATAATCGAAGTTTGCGAAATCAGTGATACCGCTCGTGCGTTGCACAGGGGATGTTGGAGAAGGGAGGAGCGAGTGATGAGAACTGCGTGTTCTATCTCGGAAGTCGAGGTGCACGCTCTCTTCCTACCCTCTAGACCTTTACCCTCTAGCGATATTATATTCTCTCTCTCCCCCTCTCACCCCCTTTCTCTCTCTCTCTCTCTATCTCTTTCTCATGCCCTCTATCACACCCTCTCGCCCTTCTCTTTACCCCGCAAACAGTTGTAAAGAATTCGCGAGCCGCCGAGCTGCCTAGCGACACGAGCAGACGCTATCTCCCCTACACAGCACCCCTACTAACTACCATTATCACCGGTCCGCGCTGCGTAATCAATTTCAAGTACTCGGACGGAATTTTAAACTTTTTTTTAAGGCCCCTCGCCTCTCATTGAATTGTTACGAGCCGCTTTATAAAAATATAACGGCACTCCACCGTGCTCTCGTCGTACTCACGAATTTTCTTACTTCATTGTCCTCCCTGCCTACGACGTATCCCAATCCGAGAGACTACCTTGAGAATCGTTTCCGAAGTGCGATAAGGCATACGCAAGATCTATTTACAGTAATAGAAAATTTCTAGTGAAAATTTCAATAGAAAATCTGAGACTCCACGAATGAGATTTTTTCTGGATCTAATGGCAATTATAGTAGTTTCTTAAAAATCGTGTTCCAACGAAACTCACCCTGTTTCGAAGTCCCGAGTGGTTTTCGTCGGTCTTTCACGTAGAGCACCTATTAGACCCACCCCGTCCCGTCGCCCTCATGTTTTCGGGCTGAAACGCGATTACTGGTAATGCAAAGCCAATGTTGGGACGCATTTAATGGGCTTTGCGTGCCACCGTACGATTCTATCGAATCGTACAGACGCATTCTTCGGAGACGCGAATTAGGAAAGGCAGCGCATGCACTACGTGGATGCACGCGACAGTCTGAAATATATAGTACCTACATAGACAGGGAAGTCAGGACCCATGAAATATTAAGAATGGGTCTCATGACATCGAAAGGGAGAATTGCGACAGTTTGAGTGATATCGTGTAATTTTTTTATATTGTTTTTCAGAGGGGATGGACGGTGGGTATATGCGAAGATTCAGCCTTGCAAGATGCCTTACGGTTTAGAGTTAATGCCTGTGGGAGGGTCGTAAAGGTTCATCGATGAGGGGTTGTCGTCAAGGTGGTTTTAATGCAGCTTCTTAACGACACGAGGCTTGATCTTACGATACTGCCCGCGGGGACTGAGTGCCGTAACTGACGAGGAGCGAGTGAGCGAGGGAGCGAAAATGAATAAGAGAGCGAGTTGACTGGTGTGGTGGGGTGAAAAGGTCATAGTTGGGGTGAGAGAATACTGGTAGCGATGCCTAAGGTTACGTCGGGCTTTCCTTTTAACCGAGACAAAAGTTGAAGAATTCTTGGGCGATGCTGCAACCTAATGGACGTGGAAATATTGCGGTGGCGTAACTAGACTTTACGCGGTACTTAGCGCGAAATAAAAGTATACCCCTAGCCTTTTTATATTCCCTTCCATTATTCAATTAATAGCGAGAATTTATTATCGTCCGAGGGGGTTGGCGTTGAATTAAATAAAAGACATGCATTGTTGGCGCTAATGTTATGCCAAGCGCGGGTGAAACGGTCTCGCGGGTCTGTGCTGCAACCACCCCATCGAAAGGGCGTAAAATTGCCCGGGCGTTTTCTCACTCTCACGCCTGTGCCTTTTAATTTTAACGAGCGACAATCAAGTCGCGCCTAAAAACCCCTTTATTAATTGCTATAATAGCAATGGCCCTTTATGTATATACAAAAAAGACCCATAAAAAAAATCGTCCAGCTAACGCCACGAAAGGGGTTATATCGTCAGGCGCCAACGAAATTTGAAAGCCAGTCAGCATTTATTTTACCTTTGCCCCTGTATAAGACCACTCCGTTATTTTTTATTCGTCCCCCTGAGCCCCCCGCCCATTAATACCACCACTCGTTCTACCAATGCAATAAGCCCTTATCAATTCGATAAACCTCGTCCGCCGTTGCATTTCAGTTATTGCGAATGCACCATAAGCCTAACGCTACCCTTAGTGCTATTGATCCTGATGCTCGTAAGCTCTCGAAACAACCCGGTCAAGGACGAGCTGTCGCCATCATTGAAGGTAGGAGTCAGCCAAATGTAAAATCATAAGCCTCGACCAAGCCGCGACAGACATTTGCATCGAATATATAACTACCGCCAAAGTGGACTGGGTGTGCTTACTGTTATAGGGGTGCGTTATACCGGGCACGCGAGAATGGTAGGGTTGAGCGATGATACCAGAGACAAGTCGGCCGAGGAACGGAGAGGGTGAATGGAGGATCGGATTGATTAATAGGGGGTACATCTGTTACCGGCGAGCGAGAGGGTGGATGGCAATAGTCTAGAGGGAGGGATGCCTCGCAGTTAGCATTAATCACTGCAACACGCCGCGGCCTGACTGACTGGGTCCTATATAATGCCCACTACTATAGGCTATGGGCTCGATCGGTCCCAAATCCCATAGTTGAATTTCTATACACTCCTATTATACATAGGAACCTACCCCCAGCACAAGATGAACTTGATCAGGGTCAATATTTTGCCAAGTAGCAAAGTGTCCAGTGACCATCGAACGGCACGCGCTATTTTCCACCCTCATACCTATACCCCTAAGAACCTAGTACCAAACCCTGCCAACCATACACTACCGACTATCTAAGGGTAGCTAAAGGAGTAACCAGGTCTCAGGCATTGTCCTCGCCATTGTAATTAATGAAGGGTTACAATACCGAGCGTGACTCCTCGAAGGCTTCTACAATCGCCAACCCCTATTTCTTGGCCGATCATGTTCCCACCCCTTAGTCCCCGAACTACTGCCAATTCAAGCACTTTCTAGAAGTAACCTGCTTTTGAGGTATAGTACTCACGCACACGCACGCTACTCTGGGAATCTATATACATATATATATGTATACACACAAACACCCTCGTGCCTAAGCACGCGATATCTTATGTTAAGGGTATCGAAAGTTCCTTGAGGGATGTTAAGGGTTTCATACAGTATCTAATGTAGTAGCCATGCTGAAATATCCATTTGATTTCGTGTCTAGTTGGTATAGTGTATTCTGGACACAGTGTGTCCCATCGATCATTATCGACTGACTGATTATCATTAACTGGTCCGTATTGACACTATCATCCCCATTACCAACGACGGGCAATTAGTCGATTACGAACTTGTGAATGGTTGCTGGTTGTATCGATCTCTAATGCGGAATATGTCTAGAGACTTTTAGACACTACAGTACCAGATACGAATACACTCCATAACGTCGAGGTTATCGACTTTGCAGTTTTCGAAGTTCGTCTCTCACCAATATATCCAGACAGAGTCCTGATAACTACACTGTCTATTAGGAGCTCTAAAAATATAAGAACTCCTCGGGATTTTAGTAATTACCACTAACGATTACAGGCATTACTGACAATTACTGATCAATATTGAAACAATATGGCTACTGAATACCAAAATGAGGACAGCGTGCATAACGCGATATTTATACTCAAAGTACCTTATTCCCTTTAGTAAAAAAGTCATGTTATAGTTATGGTGCGTCAAATCGCAAATATCTCGAAAATATTGTTGTCACTATTCCGCGATGCCGAATTCGTCGTCACTATCGTCGTTCAATGCGTGTGAATTTGCCACTTGGCGTGCGTGTACACGGCATTCAGTTAATTTGACAGATTGCGGTTACTTTATTAGCGTAAAGTTATGTAATTTTTTTATCGTTTATGGGACGCTGGTGCGACGCACGCGCAGCGCACAATAGGCCTCTAGTTAGAATATAAAACACCGACAATATTCGAAATTGGATTAATGATCGTAGGTAAAGTTTTGTTTCTTTTGTGTTTTCTATTTGTTACCTATACTTGTATACATATTGGATGGATAGAACAGTGCGAGTTGCTTGCGTAACTGTTTGCGTGCGTCATCCATGCATACGCGTGTATTACGAGCTTTACAACAATAGGCAACCCGCCCTGGCATTGTGCGTAGAACATCGTAATACGTCAGAGCCTTTGGTCCCGTGCGGTAACGACCTAGCGTTTATATCGGCCCTGGGAAAATTACCTCAATTAGCCGTGCAAAGTCTGTCGCGAGATTTGAACGTTTTTGGAAGGCTGCGAGGGTAGCGAAACACAGTGGCAATGCGAAAACGAGCGTAACTTTGTCACGCGTTATGTTCGACACAGAGAAACATGCATGGCATTCCTGTTGTTCTGGGATCCTTTTGGCTTTGTGGTTTTGTACCGCTTGGCATTCTGTTTGGCTCACTCTTCATGCTCTCTCATTACAGTCCCAATCTGTCTGTTTGTAGTTCTCGTTTGCTCTTGCGAGATTATGTCGAAATTTGGAGGAAGTTTCGTAATAAAAAATTATTTCAGTCCTACAGACCGACTGATTAGATGAACGTAGTAGGATTATAAGGGTGCACAGGGGTTTTGCGACTTTAAACGGACGAGAGTGACTCTCGCCCTCACTCGAGGACGTAAATTTTTAATGAATTTAACGGCTTAAATATTTTTTTTCTTTTTTCCTTCTTTTGCCCACCCCAACCGAAACCTCCTTGTTGTTCGAGGCGTGGTAAAACTTAAAGCAGGAATTACGGAGCCCTACTTCCCGCTGCTGGATCATTATAAGAATAATCGCATTAACCTAAAGGAGCCGTCTAATGAAACGAAGTGATATCGGGCATTATGAATTTCGCGAGACCCCTTTGTCATATCATTTCCCTGTGACAATATTTCAATTTTCTCGACTCATAATCCTCTTAAACGATTTCTCCCGAGTGCCGAGCCCTCGCTTACCCAAATCTGATCGAACGATCTCCCACGATATATATTCCGGATCGGATGGATCGTTATCCGATCGTCTATAGGATCGGCCATGTATATACCTATCTATTACCAGGATCTTTCCGTTCGATCTCTCGCGTTTAAGTATCCAAGAATCGACCACGTGACATCAAGAATCAAACAGATTTTATCGTGTCCAAGGAGTCGACGTTACATCACGGATGCTTATATAGGTAAAGATGCTTTTGCCGGAAGATTCTGTATCTATCAAGTATAAGAGGATGGACTTGGTAAGAATTCAAAGTCGCAGTTGCCACCAGACATCGTCTCGATCGTTAAATATAGTAACTACCAAAATTGATTGGTAACGACATTGAACCTTAGGATGTCCAGAGAGCGAGAGCGCGTTAGCATAAGCATAGTTTACAAGATGACGACAGACGATCCCCATGTGTCGGCTATCAGAAAAGCTTCCAGCAGAGGCTGACAAGTTGTCAACGAGATGTCGGGCTGCGTGCACTTGAAGTGTAACGAAACATTAGACAGCGACGTAAACACAGGAAGCGATGACGAGGTGGAAGCATTGCAAACGGAACGACGCCCTCCAGGAAGCGGCGACCCCCGTCGTGGCCTTCTTGGATCGTTCCCTTGTCCCTCGTGAGACTGCGAGAGAATCTCTCTCGCACTCATTTTTTCCATGCCATCCCTAGATACACATATACCGGGTGTAGAGGCGTACACAGTAGACCAAACGTAAAGGACGCCGGGCGTCGGTAGATTCCTTATGCGGGAACAAGAAATTGTTGATATTTTGCATCTGTAAAACGATACCGCGATGGGTGCTACGACTCTTAAAATATTCCCGAGTGTACCGTTACAAATTTATTTGACACCGTACGAGCCGTCGGGACGCTTTAAAAAGGTATTTGTAAAAAACACCAAGGGTATATACCCACGAAGGCAGATGTACGCGCGTTGGATGGTGAACGCGCACGTTACATGCTCGTCATTACTAATTGCGGATCGTGTGTCGTCCCCGGCGGCTTTTCGACTCTCCGTGCCCGACGTCGTTTCCCGCACGTCGACGCCGCGACGCCAAGCCGTCTCTACCGGAAGAATCGATCGGTACCACCTACTCCCTGTTAAAGAGCGTCCATACAAGAGACCATGGGATTCGTTTCCAAGTAGGAAGGCTCGATAGTCGCGTGCGCTCTGGGCGACTAATTAAATATCAAGAACGGTTCGCTCGATCACCGACGCCTCTACGCCTTCCACCGAGTCGTCGACGGCAGCCAGCAACTCGTCACGAGTTTGACCCACCGTCGGGATCAATATCCCAGCCGAGCGTTAAATCTCTATTAGCCCCGGAAAGCAGTAGTACTAGGACCTAGTGGTGCTTCGTGGCTCCACATGATATTCTCTATGCGCTATCCAGCCTAGATTAGAATTCTAATCTTTCCCTAGTACAGCATTGAACGTCACTGGCAGGAGGTTCGCTGTGCGGTAACAGCTGAGCAGGTGGCCACGTTGCAATACGGATTATTGGAAGCAAGTGGTCTAGCGGCATTTCCCCATGAGACGGAATCTAGGGGACGATAAACCGTCATGGTACGAAGTGGCCAGGGTGAAGTTAGACACGGAGAAGTGAAGTGGAATCAAGGAGGTAGATATAGAGTCCGATAAGCATGTTACACGGATACGTAACCAGGTATAGGAAGATAATGACAATCGGCGATGCAGTTACAGGACACGCGATGGATTCACCGAGAAGCTGGAATATATAGAGACTCTTCCTGTACGGCGGTATAGTACCAGATGAGGGTGCTCATCAGGGTCGTAGGTCATAGGTGTCCCGTTTGGGGTAAGTGTGTAAGTAGTGGTCGAGAGGACTAGGTGAGGGCGCAAACGCGAGCGCCCTGCAGTCGAAACGGGAACTATCGCAATTTAATATCGATCCTCTAATTCTCGGAGAGCGGTTCTGCTTCTCGCCGTCCTCTGCCTCTCTTTAGTCCTCCTCTTCATGTTCCTCGTTCTACTCTCAGAACCCACAACCGATCCTCACGGCAGTTCCTCACTTTCGAACTCCGACCACCAGTGAGTCAGTCGCAATCAATATGGCATCCTACTTATCTCCATACCACGTTCACCTACCTTTGCAAGACTAGCTATATATATATATATATATAGCCTACTATTGGTACGTGTCCGAAGCCGTACCTACTAACCCCAGCACGTATACATATACATAATTTTAGTATATGCACGATACCACAAATGCACCCCTTCTAGAGTCACCTCCTACCAAGGCAATCATCCCTTATAGTGCCTATACCTTCGCACGTACATTCATACTATTTTCTTCGACGTTCTCTTGTTCTGTATCCTCAATTTGCCAGCCACGCACACACCTATCCTCACGCGAGGGACGCATTATCGTAGAATTTCCATAAATTTTCGGAAACGCGGCTCACTAGCTTCGCGTTGCTCGCCCCGAAATTTTATCGATTCCTATAGGACCCTGCGATTCGAGAACCTACGTTTACGATCTCCGAGAGACCCGGCTGGGGAATATAATTGGGCTCGCTCGTTTAATACTGCATTCGATGAACACGATTCGCCACCCTAACGATATAGCGATAAAGCGCTCGATTTGGTTTGCAAGCAAGTCCTAAGTGCGACGGGGCTTGTCGATCAGATGCGTATCTATATTCTTGAGCTTTGAGGGTGCGCGTGTCAGGAAGAGGAGAATGTCTTAGAGGTTGCTGGTTCAGGGGGTGAGATCATTTCCTTCAGAAAAATAAGAGGGATACTTTGAGATATCGAACCCCCCTCCCCTCCTCTCCATCTTTGCAAGGATGGAGATATACATAGTACTTTGTTACACATATATATATATATGTGTATATATATAGGATATTCTTACTGATAAACGTTAGTCAAAACTTTTCGTCTTCTCTCTCATTCTCTTTCTAGTCCTTCTCTTGTTTCCCGCGGGCCACTAGTCGTTTCGCTACTGTTGAACTCATTAGATAAACTCGTGACGCGGTACCTATTGTACGCGTGAAGTAACAAATGTCACGTGAAACGCGAGATAAAGCGATGCTGCATACACGTGCCCGCATCGTCACACATGGTAATTACGTGTACGAGCATACGAGTAAAATAAATCTTGTCCTAATGGTCGAATTTGATTTACTCTTTGGAACGTTCGTACGCTATATGTATAGGTATACTGATGTGAAAAATGTACGTAACGATGAATTTGAAGAAAGGAATGTTTCGCATGACCCAGAATTTAACGTAAGCGTACCACGTACTGACCGGACCGCATCACGCGGACGTAATAAGTACCGAGCCGCGAGCCGTTTTCGCTGTATTTGCAAATTTCCAGGAGGTCGGACGTGGACGGCGAGGTCGTTTGCAATGCAACAGACGTAGGAAATTCGCGCGAACAGATGCGCCGCACGATTCTGGGTCCGATGTATCGCGTTTGCTAATCCTCGACATGGCTGACAGTATAATACACCGCTTTGCAAACAGTGGCAGGACGAGCACCAGGAATACCAGAAGCAGCAGGAGTGCTAGGAGCACTGATGCACAGTAGCTACTATAGATTCCCAATTCTCATCCCCCATATTACGGATCGTTCGTTCCCATCAGATCTGTAATTCTGACCGCCAAGGTCCATATTCTAGTATCTGCATACGTGATCACAGTAAGATACACAGAATGATAGAAACACGTATGAGATTCTGATAGCTCATGATATTAAAACATAGGTATAGTATATATATGGTAAATGATAAATTGATGTCAAAAAATTAATCAAGGTCAAAGCACTTTTTTCATCCCTGAACGTCATCGCGAAAACATTCACTTGGGGTTAAATGACAGTTGAGACACCTTGTCAACCCTCTTTAGGTTCACATTCCTCCCGTATGATTTTTCGTACTCTCATTCCCCTTGTTTATTGCGTTGTATCTTTTTAATCGAACTGTGATTGTTCTTTAAATTTGATTGAATATCCGCATCAACCTTTGATCGAGTCTCCCGATTCATTACAGTATAGTAACAGCTGACGTTGTTATCAAAAAACAATCCTCGCATACAAAAATTCAAATGAAGAAAAAAAACTTACAACGAAGCAATTGCGGTACTCTATAGTAATGAAGAAGAAAAGAGGATAGACAAAACCGTTGACAAAAAGAATCCGAAGAACGTCTCTCGGTACTCGTGAGCCTCTCAAGACGTAGTTTAGAATCGGAACGCAGTACGTACGTCATTCACAGATCAGAATTGCACAATGGATTGAACAATGAGCGAGACGGGCAGTCTCCATTGAGAAATACAGAGCGCTCCTGAATATGAGCCCTTTCGAGCCCTTGCACCTTCTCGAGACCTTTCTCGTGGTTGGGTGTGCGTCGATGCCATGAATAGAGGGCTTCCTGGGAACCAGATAATCTCGCTTATAATGCTGATCTCAAGTACCCCACCTCGGGGTTCCACTCAAGCATCGAGTGCCTGTCGCGGCTAAAAACGCATAGTCAAATAGAGAAATTCCCCAGGTCCCTTAGGTCCCAGAGGGTAACCAGGAAGCAGTCCTCCGATATATGGTCTTCTGCATCTGTAATACCTTACAGTGTCTTCGTGCTTTCTCTTCGTAGGAATGGCTGCTATTAATATCTTATTGAAAAGAAAGTGGTAGGAATCGCGCGTGTCCTCACGCGGTGTCTAATGGAATTACGATACCGATGTGAAGCGAGTTTATTCCAAGTGAGAGAGAGCTGGGATGCTGGATTCTCATCTGTTAAAGGATACGTGGGCGAGTGTGGATTAACATTGGGATAGAGGTATATATAAGTATATACTGTACAGTGTTATTCATTTCAAAAGTAACCGATAAGTTTGACAGCAGTCAAGTTGTCACATTGGCTACGCGGCCATTTGGCAACAGTTTACAGGAAAACAGGGAGCGAAGTTATCGCGTATCTATTTTTGCTAAGTGATACTTATCTCAAGGGATCGCATGACTGTTGTCACGCGTGACTGATTCATTTAAGCTGAATAGCTCCGTACGCGGTTGATCGATACCCGTAATTAACGATGAATAATCGCGCGGTAACGAGCGGCTGTAATTTTCACATTCGTGACTGTAATTGAGAAAAGTTACATGGTAAGTGCGACATCAAAAACCCGTAGAGTTATCTCGGATGCGTCTGACGGGGAGACACGCTTTACCTTTAGCGAGCCTGCGGCTACAAGCGTATAGGCGCTAAGTGGCTGATAAAGCGCTTTAAAATCCAATTAGAACCTTTTAATACTTATCTGAGTCTCGCGGGTAAAGTCCGCCCGTAGCGACGCTATTTTATAATTTCCACGTAGGAAGGTCGTACCGTAATTATGCGTACTGCAGCAATTTATCTTAAAGCACGGATAACGACGAACGAGCCGATACAGGGCTTGGTTGAAAAAGAAAGAACGAGTATAATATAAGAATAGGCGGGGAAAAAAGAAAAAAAGAGAAGCAGAATGAAATAGAAGGTAGGAGGAAGCAGAGTGATAAAAAACGAGCCTTACGTAATAACCGTTGGCGTTTCTGTCTTTACATCTGCGCGTAACAAAAGAACCCGGTCTGAGCAGCTTTTAAAATATTCATAGAAAGAAAATGAATGGACGGCAAATAAGATAATTGGGCGATGATAATGCGCGTGGCTTAACCTTGCGAATCATTGATTACCACGTGTGTGTGTATATATATAAATCATGGTAGGGTAGTAAGTTTTATCAGATAAGACTAGGACGAGTTCACAATGGCCGACGAGGGCCGCGCACGCAATAATTTCGAAAATCGTCAAGAAAGCGTCGCGTCGATCAACATTAGTTTGTCAGGGTGGAACGTGGGTGACGTTTTCGAGGAAGGGGGGGGGGGGGGGGGATCTTGATGGGGGCAGTCTTGCGTAAAGGTACGATAAGCAAGCAAGGAAATGCTGTTGCCTGATATATATTTTAAAACATTTCTTTTGTCGTAGTACGACGTCTAGTTTCTCGCTCCTCGTAAAGGCGAGTTTACACCCACGCGCCATGGTATACCTCTCTGGCTGTTCTTATACTAATTTTCACCGTCGTCTGCACCTGTTGTTCCTCTTATCGTGATATTTCCGTTTCTCGGCCATAATTGGCTCCCCTTTGTTACAGAATAACAGGCATTGTCCATTAGAAACGTCACTGCAGCTTCTCCTGTCCCTTCCCCTCCTGCGAACGCCCTTTAACACAAATCTACGAATACGTCTTCAGGGAATCGCTGCGTCCCCGCCAATCATCCATAACGAATTTATCGGATCCTCCACTTATCTATCTTGCTGTACGTTTGTGTACACTTGGCGCAGAAGATGAATTGTCCCACGGAGAATCTTTTTATCTCATTACGCAATATATAATCGTTAACGTTAATTGTCGCCGATGACGATTGTGCGAACGGTCACTCCTGCCAAAGTTTACTCTGTATTAACTTGGCGCAAGGTATATAGACACGTCGTTACTTCGAACGAGGTAAAGTTTCGGGACAGGCTGACTCCTAGACTGCGGGATACAGGATATTACGGAAGCAGGTGTGTACGCCGCTTAACAAACAAGAAGTGATTAATAGTGGCTAGCTGGTATCGATAACGCGTTCTCGTTGGTTATAATGGATAACAGGTAAGTACCGGTGGAGCCGAAGTCAAGAAGAAACTATTAATAAATATTCCTATAGTTATATCCTATTGAATGCAATCAGCTAATCCGTTAGAGTCTGAAGTGCGACGTGGGGCATGCTACCAAGGTCACCGCAATGGTGTCCAGAAGAAGAGACAGAATAGCAACGAGAAGGATATATTACAGCATGATCTACCGGAAATTGTATTACAATGTTGAATAATAATAATGTTCCCGATAGTAGCTACTCGACATATCCACAGGACAACGGAGGGCCTCGCTCTGGTATACTGGAAGGACGTACATACTATAGTTGTTTAGATGAGGGAATGTAGTAGCATCGAGGGGTGGAGGAGGTAGATTGTGGAATGAAAAAAAAAAAGAAAGATGAAAAGAGGAAGAACTTGTTTTCAATACTGAGCCATTCCATCATCCACGAATCCCACCACGGGACTTCTCATTTGTTCGACCTCTTTAAGCGATGGGGCTGTGATTGCCTCTCGGAGGTAGCGACGCCGGGCGTCGCGATGCCAGAAGGAAACTTTGAAGCTACTCCCTTACATCCCTTTTCCGCCCTCTGGCGTGTCTCGATCGTTACTTCACTCGGGCTGGATTAAAATTAAACGTCGCTTAGAGAAGCGATGCTCATCCCTTGTTCGGTAGGAGGGATGATAAAATGGCGGAGAAAGGGACAGTCTGTATAGAATGGATGAGTAGTCATCAACATGGCTGTAAGAACGATTCCTTTATGGGTTATCGCAGCAGACGCTATTGAAAAATTCAGTCCGAACAAGAGAGAAGGGGGGGGGGGGGGTACTAAGCGTTTCAAATAAAAGAATAGAGATTCTCATTGGAACGCAGAGTGGTCGAGTTGGCTTGAGCCATTAGCAGATTGTATCCCAATGTGCAGTGAGCTCTCGATTAATCTCAAAGTTCCAGTGACCCGCTGAGCACCTCGTCAATTACGTTAATAGAAGCGAAAGGGGTCCAAGTCTTTTCTGAACTTGCTCAGGCGTGGCTCGACTTCATTGCCAGGAGTAGCAAGCCACGGGATCAAAAGTTTTCTCGATTTCAGGTACCTACTTTATTCTCCCAGGGAATCTTTCCGGAATGTAGTACCTGATGGTGCGGATGTTGTAAACAAGATTTTCAGTGGCGTTTTAAAATAATACCCTGAACTAAGGATCCGCGTTAAAAATCAACCCCCCTCAAATTTTTAGTACCAACCTTGTAGGAAGGTGAATAGCAAGCACCTGGATGCTTACCTGTCTACGTGACTAAAAAATACCGCAAATCGATTATCGAATTCAAGGAACAGCGATATTACATCTGGACCATAAATCACTGTCAAATCCAGGGTAATCGAGTGCTACACTGGCAGCCGGCGATATTAATTCTTGTACGCGAGGTGAGCCGACGATGTGGTACAGGACTACGGGACTCCGTGAGTTCAGATACGTGCCGTGGAAAGAGCCTCGCGTATTTCTGACGTCGATGCTACCCTCTTCTTCTGCATTACCCTTAGCAGAGACCCTTCTGTATGTTCTTTACCTACGCACCCTCTACCTTCATGGTGAACGTCGTGCACGAGATTCTTTCTTTACCTTACGCTTATAGTCATTCGCTCTATTCCTCTCTCTCTCTCTGTCTCTCTTTACACCCTTACACCCTTATAACTTTACTTCCTCACACGTTACTCTTAGCCCAAGTGCGTCGTACCCTCTCTCAGAAATTCCACCTTTATATTGACCCTCTCGCCCTTTTTCCTCCTTCCCCCCACCACCCCTAGCACTTTACTCACCACTTCGACGAGGCACGTCAATCAAAAATAAAAGTTCATTTTATATTTTCAACTCTCACCCAGCCTCTGGGTACTCGCTAAAGGCATCCCAGTGCTAGCGTGAGATTATCGAGGAAAGTTCATTTCTTCCCTTTATTCTCGGCCATCAATGACGTCTACTTCTTTCTCGAGGTAGAGGATGGGGGAGAGAAGCCATTCTGTGATTTATGGCGAGACATTCACTGCCGCACTTGCCGAGCTACCTTACCTGTACCATCAATCGATATAGATCGATTAACTCTATAGTATAGGAAATGTAATCGGAAAGTCGGGAAGTTGAATTATAAATTTAATGAGATTTTTGACCAGAGACCTTCCTCGAGTGTTTATCCAAGAGATATTCTCATACCGTTTAATCATTACCCTCGTACACAAAAAAAAGGTTAGAGTTTGACGGAATTCTGATTAATAACGAACAGATTTTTTTAAAGCTTTAATAAATTCCATGAAATCAACCACGTCATATTGACAATAAAGTCAGATCCTACAGAGAAATCAAAAGGATAAAGAATTCGAATAATATAGGTACGGTACAGCCTCCCGCGTAGAGATGGCACCACGTTATAACTTTCTATGACCCACCCCTATAATAAAAGGGGTTAATATTCCCCAGCGTAACATCAGTTCCAGACACTCCCCACATTCACATTACCCATATTTTCAGTGATCATATATAATTATTAAAAAAATTTTCAAACACTATTTTGACTTATCTTAATTTTTCGATGTTCGTCAAAAAAATATAATTTTCAGCAACGTGATAATATATCACAGAATACAAGCGAAGTCCTTCCAGCATAAAGGACAACCGGGATCGTTGGAAACGGTCCAAGTTGAACAGGGTCGCTGTTGTGTGCCACTAGCATCGGGCAATGGGCCGTGCTAATCGCTCTACTCTGAGCCTCTTTGTCCCCCACCTCCGCTAGTACCACCATTCCTTCATCCCACTTCCCTTCACATACCTTACCACCCATCCCTATTCTATCACTCCCTTTTACTCTGCTTCAGCAATCCCATCCCTTTACAGAGAGCACAGCCCATAATATTCCTCTGTCCCTGAAATTGCGTGAAATCATATCGGTCGCCGGTTCTCTGAAGCGTGCAACACTTTGCTAACTACTATGAACGTCCCTTTATAGAAAAGTGAATCGATAGCTCGATTCCTTTTCTTCATCACGTACTCTCAACTATATAATAGATATCTCTCGATTTCTCTACGTTTAACGGAAAAACGACAGCGATACCTCCAAGAGATTCTTTATTGAAACAGGATATCCTTCTGCTGTTCCTTCCAATCCTGATATCAATTTGATCGACATTCTGGCAACACGTATGACGATTCGCCTTCGTAGTTACTATCAATAAGGATAGATAAGAAATCTCATCGGTTTCAACAGGAGGTGGCATATACTGAAATATTGGCAGTATCAATGGAGGCAGACGTTCCCAACAGGACTTGCTCTCTAATACAATAAATTGTATCGTCTTCCAAGTAAATCCTATCGATTCGAGGTTTACTTTGATCTCGACGAAGAGCTTTCTACCTTCGTTCCTTACCTACTGCCTACCGCGCGGAACCACAAGAAAGTCCGTGTGGAATCATCCTCCCTGCTATACGGACGACTACTCCATTCTCAAAGGGAATACACGCTGGGATTTTAAGGTGTCCTCTATCTCTGCACTCTGTAAAGATTTTACAAGGAAAGACTGGCTCTGCGAGATATATAGGTATACACTGTACTCACGGTCGCAAGTTCAAGGCCCTGTTCGTGTCGATGTTCTTGAAGGAGACTTTATGTCGAGTGGTGAAGCGTCGCGGCGCCTAGCTCTCTCCCGTAGATTAGTACCGTTTAACTCTCGAGTGCAGCGATACCGGTCTACCGCCGTGCTGTACCGAACGACGCCATTGTGCTTTCTGGAAGACAGAGGAGGCTTTGATTACGACATTGTGTGACTATGGGGGGGGGGGGGGGCTCTTGGTACGCCGTGTGAATATACGCCCTTAAGTCTTCATTCACGATGCTCCCGATGCTTGGGATTTAGGATTGTAGACTGAATGCGCCTGAATACTGAAAACGTGTGACGCCCCTATTTGCTATGAGAATTTCTAAGATTAGTCAGGACGTTTTGGTCTCCAACGATAATAAGTCGTCTTAGCTGTTTATAGGGAACGTAGAAAAGGTGGAACTTCGATTTCTTGAATTGTGAACGTGAATTACGAAAACTCTTTGGAGACTTGCTGCTGTCGATATCTAGGGTACTCCTGGGTAAATGGCGAGAGCCATCTTCTCGCCAAGTACTCGGGGTCTTACGTTCGTTCTAAACCCACCAACGAGAGCACTGACTATATCCTGGAATTGTCTGCCGAATAAGTTTCTGCCAGACGGCAGCAACGGGATATAGATTGATAGTCCCACAGGGTATGAAGAGGATTAGAGAGGAGAGAGTTTCGTATCACCTGATATGTATATGTCTAGTTAGGTTGAGGTCGAGTACATAATGTATAAGATATAAGGTATGTATAGTATATGATCTTGTAGGTATTACAATACTTGCGTCTTATAGGTTAGGTAATAAAATACCCAACTTCAGCCCTATACCAGGACAGTCAGTCTGTTATAAGATTCCCCTCGTGGAATTAGTGGCTTCGTCCCTGGGAGCTTGCTGGTTCTTAATTATATCTTTTAAAATATCGGAGTTAAATTGAAAAGTCGTTTCCTTAATTATTTCAGATACCCCCATTACGCTGACCCCCATGGCGTCTACCACGAGACCTGTATTGATTTACAAAACCCTCAATTACTCGCCGAGATTGGATGGCTATCCTACGTATACAGACATACCTAAGCACCACGCAATCGTGAATCATAAGCGCGGGCTTAACGAGGCGTAGTTTTTCAATTCGATGCTTATGGATGAAGTGGAGGCTTTTATTTTCGAGTTTCACCCCTTTTTTTTATTTTCGGTACGAGTTAGATATATCCTGGCTTTTGAGTAGGTGCCTATGCCTATCGATTGGCAACGGGAACAGGATGCGAGAACCGTTCGGTTAAATTAATTGGGCCCTCCCTCATTTTGTTTTTTCCCTGTTTTTTTCATACTTCCCTTCCTCCCTCTGGACCAACCGACCAATCTCCCCTGTACCCCGTAACGGGTTCTCTCACGTTTTTTAAAAATGGTGCGCCTCACAAATAAAATATTAGGCAGCTAATTAGAAACTCGACGAGGAAAATTGATGGATCCACTGTCATCGCAAGAGAGAGGCCCGACCTATGCCTTATTATCAAAACACTTAACGTCACGGAGGAACTTCTTTTTTCGAAAATATAACGAGCACGTTAATTTTTGTTCTATCAGATATTGTGAAATCTGTAAGTAAAAGATATTAAAATTTCTGACAAGACAATAGGAGTGAGGTCAGCTACAAAGAGGATTACATGGGCACGTGAAGGTGTTCTCAGTCTTCCTTAATTTTCACCTATTTGTCCGATCAAGAAAGTTTCTCAAGTTCATCGATGGGTCGCGAGGGGTCAGAGAATCTTAATGAGATTTCGCCCTGTTAAAAGTCCATTAAAAGTTGAGTTCGCTCAAAAATAAAAAAATAAAGGAGCCCGGCTATCATCCTAGTCGATAAGGGTGGATGGATGAACCATTACAAAAATCATGCAGCCAAATTCAGTCACTCCCTCTCATCAAAAGTGTATCCAACATACCGAGAGTCATTTCCGTCAAGACGGGATCCAGTGACGGATTATCTGTAACCATGGAACACGATCTACCCTTATTCCTTCAGCATCCAAAGGGAGGATCGATCCAAGTTCTCCGATAGCTTCTTTACAGAAACTCCAAAATGACATCGAGTCGGCCACATTGTTCGTGTAGAACCAAACCGATCGATTATGTCTAATCTCACTAAGGGTTTCCCTACCTGCTCGCAAACGAGGAACATACTTTTTCCTTCGATTCACTTCTTCGTATCTTCGATTCCCATCGTGACGACATGACACCTGCTACCTGCTTACTTGTCTGCTCAAGTATCATCGACAAGCGAAACCACCCGCTTGAGAGTAGATACTTATACTAGACGTCTACCAGGTATAGGATCCATTTTACACAAAGTATTTCAGGTAGCCAAAGCGGAGGATCAGTATCGGCAAAAGGGCATTGTCGCGATTAATACCGTTTTTCTACGAAAAAAAAGGGAAGAGATAAAAAAATTTTTCTGAAAAGTCTTCCAAGAAAATTCTATCTCGTTACGGTGTCAAGCGTATTAAGCGGCTTGGATAATTTAAGCCGAAAGAAAAATAAAAAGTACTTAAAAAAAACTTACATTGCAGCCGTTTCCGCTGTTTTGGTTGCCAAATGAAAAATCGTTATCGGAGCTCGTGCAAAAGTTCCCGCAAGCGGACACGAACGTTGCCGCACGCGGTTTAAACATACGTGACTCTTCTGTTAACTCAATCCCATGAACACCGTTCGCGGAACAGACCGGACACGTTAACACTAATGTTTCTAATATGGCCGTTAATAGTGAGCCCTACGAGATTCGATTCCACTTCGACTTCAAGAATCGTGGAAGTATATACTTAGGCGTATACGGCCGGTAACGAGTACCACAAGATATACTTGGCAGGCTTTGAAGTTTCTTTGACAACATACCAATGATTCTCGGAAGGACTCCGGCCGTTACAGATGGCAACAGTGGCGCCGCCACCGGCAGACTCGCCAACTTACATACCAAGTCCACCACCTTATTAACAATGAAATATAAAAACGTCAAAGTCTCTTTTCCTTTGATAAGTATATATTTCTGCGACGACGTAGAATAATCTTCCTTCGACATTAATGTAAGCTTTGGCTTTTATACAAGATCTTTCTTACCGTTACTGTAATTTTTCCATGCTCTGCCCCGTGTAAAATCGCAAAGTTTATCCCTACGGACATTTCAGCAGCCATTCCGGAAACAGATTTCAAAGAGAATTTCAGTGCTAAGGAATACACTGGATTTTCATGCTTTTCTTATGTTACCACACAGCTCGTTCTATTCCTTGTGCCTTATTTCATGAGATATATAATATGCACAGACGTTATTCTGTTCAAGCGTAAAGATATTTCATGCTAATAGATAGTAATGACGCGTCAAAAGATCAACCATTGTTAAGCTTGTTAAAAAGATGCGAAACAAAGCCGAAGGATGAGAATCAATATTGCAAAGAGGATTGGGTAGTTATTTATGTTTTTTACGGCTGAGAATGTATAGTCCGTACATTCTGCAGTACACTCGCACAACCGTTTAGCAAGTCAGTTTAGCGAGTGGTGCTCAGACCGATGCAAAAACAAGCACACGGACTCCCACTGTATATCCTGACTGAATGAAGGGCAGACGATCATTTAGTAAACGTTGAGTAAAGACAGAGATACCTTTCAATTACTTGGAATAGCGAAGATATTAGTAAATCGGTTAACCCCTTAACTGGCAGATGACGCATATACGCGTCCTGGGTAAGGGGCTTGCCCCTGTGCAAGCCTGCCAGCTAAGTGGTTAAAAACGTTAAATGCTAGTAATAATAATTGAATTCGTAGAACGACAATAAATTGATAAACTAAAAATCATTTCTATTCTTTAAAGTTACATCTGAACTTAATACTCAAGGATCATGCAAAAATAATTCCACTCCATAGCGTCTGTAATGAATACTATAGAGGACATTCATTCTCTAGATTTTCCCCCGTTACCCAAAAATCTATGTACGTATCATCCCTTACTCTCTACTAATGCAAAGCCTTACAGAATCGTAACATGGAAACTCCTCATGAAAAATGTATTTCGAAACTTTCATTCGGATAATACCAGGGCCACAATTGTTGTTGTATTCATGTATACTATTAAGTGTATACCCGCACGTATTGGTGTTTCCAAACTAAGAAATCGCTTGGTATACCAAGCGCTAAAGCGTAATGACTGCATAATCAAATATTAACGAACACAGTTGTTACCTGTGCGGGCAATTTTGAAACATAGCAGCCATCAAGAGCAAGTTGTTTCTCGGCTACAAATTTGTTTTCCCCCGTTAGTAGCACACCTCGAATAGCTCACGGTTCGTGGGGATAGCTCACCCTCGCATCCACGCGTCCCAGTGACGCGTCCCACCCGATATTCCCGGTATTGATAAAATAATAAGCGCATTATTAACTGAGCCTCGCTTTCTCATAGGGTGGTGGCACCACGGTAATGTAATGTGTGTTGGCATGCGAGCAGATCGCTGTTACGTATATCTAACTCCCTCCGTGGCAACCTAACTGTACCTTACCTATCTACCTAACCAACCTTCCCTCTGCTTGTAGAAATGTAGGGACGCGCTGGACAGGGAACAGTGCGTTAGCCAGTGCGTGAGGATATGCGTGCACGCGCTATATCGATCTTACAACAGTGCGTGTCAGCGAGTAGCTTGCACACTATACCGATCATGCCTTCCTTCCCTTGGGTCTGTGCATTGAACGTTTACCTCCCTACCTTGGAGCCACCTCTATATAGGGTGTCTCTGATAATTCGAATACCTGCGTACCGGTAGCATTTTTTATTGCGAGAACGTTGCTCGGCTCTCCGAGTAATATGTCGAATTTTTTCGGTCGATCGTGATGGTATATTCGGATTTTTTTTTGTAATGAAGATAAAAGGGGAGGAGGATGAGAATGGTGGGGATGCTGTGGGAATGAGAGAATGGTGGAGCGGAATTACTGGATGTGGAATTATTGAAAAATGAGTTACACTGTAGGTGGTACTAGGAAGATTGGAGAGACGCACCTGAGGCCCCTGTCGAGCATGCTAATTCCCACGGACGGTTCTTTAAGCCCGTCTCCTGCCGGAGCACTTATCGTATACAGGAAGCACAATGGAGAGGCTGGACAAAAAGAGTGGTTTCTGGTGCGATTCGAAGGAGATGAAATTTTAGGAGTAAAGGGAGTGGGATATATTCAGAGTGAAATGGAGCGATTGAAAAACGAGAGGAAATCGATGTGAACTCGAAGTCTAGTTGATATGCAACCATGGAAAAAGTGGATTTCATCGACAGGCATGGGCGATATAAAATTCCAGAACTCTTCTCTGGATGGCGCTCGATTTGAATGACGCCAGTGGAAGCCAGGGCCACAGCTGGATGAAAAGCGAAATAAATCTCGTTCGCATAAATAAGAAGATTAGAGGTTCGCAAACCCGAAGCCCCCGGAGAAGCAGGTCGTCCTATTATCGAAATCGCTCGGTTCGAACTTTACTAAATCTTCTCAGGACGCTTTTATCAAAACGGCGCGATCGAGGTCGAACTAACCAGCGAAGCAAGGTCCACGACCTTTTCTCGAATAACCACGTATCTATACCTACCTAAAGAGAGAATAGGACCGGCTGGGACTAACGGAAACGAGCGAAATGAAGGCCAGAGGTATATGCGATTTCTTCAAAGCAAAAGGCCAACCGATTGCCCCAGGATGCATCTCTCACGAAGAAACGCGATAAAATTATCGCTTAGCACCGGCCTATGAGAAAACTATGTGCCAGTGCCGAGTGGCGAGGCATCAAAGAGCTATAATTGGACGTCAGGTTGTAAGGCTCTATATTTAGGGCGATGCCTACATCGTACCGTATGGGCAGTATCGGCCGTATATGCCTTAGTTAGGGTCCTACAGCCTCGAAGGAACGGGCAGACCTCTTAACGTCACGAGAGCCAGGAATTATTGCGCCATTCTGGTCACTTAGGGTGCGACCGGCCCTTATTACGCGCACCTCTACCCACCGTTCTTCCGCCCTGAAATCCTCCAGCGAATACTTCTCTTATTCCGATCATCGCGGTTACCAAACGAGAATATCTCGATGGACCGTTAGACGCTGTACATGTGTGTGTATATATATATACCAGACTTGATCCTACCACGTTTCCCTTTTTCCCTTTCATTTTCATTTTATTTCCTTCTTGCGACCCAGCACCCAGAACTGCGTTGCTCCTTTTGCACACGTCTGGCTGCTCCACGGGAACGCTCAGGGTGTCGCGCTGGGTACACAGGAATCACGGGAAAAGGAGGTTGGGTGTATGCGCCGGTGAATGCGTGTTGCCTGACTTTCTCGATTTTTTTTCAGCTATTTTTTTCTTCCTCCACGACGAACCACCCCGATGAAAACAAAACTGGCGCGATTTTCCGTGCTCCTTTTTTTTCCGCGTTAAATTGCCGCGCCGTGTAGTGGACGTGTGCGTCAATGCGTACGTGCGTCGCGCGGGTCCTTCCGCCCTTTCAGTAAGAGAACAGCAAAAAGCCCTAGGTATGCTAAACGTGGAGCATTTCAAAAGATGAGACGCACTCACAGGCATACGGGACTACAGCACGAAGGGGATTACAGGAGTCACAACGCCGGTATAAACACAGCTTGCCGCGGCTCATTCAGGTCTGACAGGGGTGAGATGGGTCCATTTAAGAATAGGATTAAGCCGACAGCAGAATTTAAAAAACCAACCCTTGACAGCTTAATGCCGATCAAAATCTAAACCAGGCATTTAGTGCCGGCATCGCATCGAGAGGACCCAGTATGAATGCGACCAAGCCGATTTTCTAACCATTTTGAATTTCAAAATATCCCATTGGTCTTCCTGGAAATCCATATAGTATTTGGGTACTCGATGTCCTTTTTGCCATTGTTACCAAGGAGCAATGCCATTCAAACTTTTCTCGAACCATGCTTACTTAAACCCTTTCTACGATTTTCGATAAATCTGGTAAACTTGCCGCCCTCGGCCAAGTCCGAAAATCCGTTTTACCCTTCAGTCTCGTCTCTTCTTCATAAACATAAGAGAAACGTGAGATTTTCTTACTAGTTAAATTCCAAAATTTCAATTGATACAATTCTTTTGAAAATTCCTCGCGACTCTACCGAAAACTATTTCCGCATCTGCCCAAATGTCTTTGTATCCCTTCGGAAAGTTTCTATGTGCTTAGAATTTTTCAAATATCAATTCTCACTGTTATTTCAAATATCGTAATCTTCCTTGTTTCCCAGTCTAACTGATAACATCGAGAAACGTATCTCCTATTTCTTAAGCAATTTCTTCTCGCATTACGCAATATATAACTATCCGATAATATTACATATACCGAGAATTTAAAAGGAAAAATATGATACACGTCTGTTCAACAATAACTGTCCGTTTCATAATCACACAGTTTTCGTTTTAGCTATACGTATATATTAGCATATACTTTACAGGCTAGCATCTTCTTCCAAATCGCCTCTACGGCATGCTCGCAGATGGAAAGCTTTTCCTTTCAAAACAGAGGGTAGGTATCGAAGCGAAGCGACGTAGAGATCCCCTGAGATTTAACGAACCTCGTAAGAGTACCTACGTTATGATGGCTGAACAGGCATATCAAGGGAGTTTCTCAAGAGCCTCTCTAAAATAAGAATACCCAACAAAACCGAGAGCAGACATTACGTGAAATACGCGTGTATCCAATAATGGCGGACGAACAATAATTTGTCATTATACAAACATTGCACGACGTAACGACGAGGTTGCTTCATTATACAATACAAAAGAAGCCAAGAGAGTTACGGATAAACAGGAAGACTAAAGTGAAAAGCTCTGTATAATTTGTAGGTACAGTATCGTAAGAAAATTATTGAATACATCACATGTAAAGTCCAATTCAAATATTAAAATTTTTATATTACCAAATATTTTTCATACCCAAGAAAGCTGTAGTCTTAAAGCCTGCTGTATCGTAAACCCACGGCTACTGTAACGGCGACTTTTTTTGTACCAAACAAAACTTTGGTAAATCTCTAACAGTAGCCTTATGCTCGTCCACAAAGAAAACCTTATTCGCGTATAGACAGTGGACGACAGCGATGTACAAAAGTTTATGACATCAAGGACAGTGAAACAGGCCAAGGCAGGTGCGAGTATTGCAGAAGATACAAGAAAGAAATCCTTCAGTAAGAAAACGGCCATGTTTTCGGTAGGTTTAAACAGTCGAGCACGGTGGCCTTTTCCATTTTTGACAAAACCAGCACGAGCAGGTACCACAAGTGATAAGAAAAAAAACCCCAATGAGTCGCATCGCCTCAAAGTAAAGATTCCAAGCTGTCCGTCGATATCTTTGGGCCGAGTCATCCGAGGACCTCAGCGTCTCGAACGTTTCACAATGTTCCAGGTATGCACGTCGTTTTCTACCACGATAAGATATCTCAATATTGACGTTTTGTCACTGTTTACCGGCGGCACGGGAGATTAGGCGCGCGCGGGTACATATTTGAACAGATTTCACTTGGGTGATTGTACTGTGAACGTCGATGCACCGAATCCATGAGTGGTATCAGAGTATATCTATATATAACGTATATAAACTCATATGTATTATACATAGATAACGCGTTATCATACGATTCTGAACGACTCTCTGACGATAGGGACGAAAAAATGAACAAAGGAATATAATAACAAAGGCTATAGTTTAAGGAGAGAGCCACCGGACCACTGTAAAACCACGAGACGTCTAGTCGACGCCGTTGTCGTCGCGACGCTCCTAAAGCGGAAGCCATTAGTGCACGCAATTAGCGTAGCGGTTGCGTTTTTCCGTAAGCCTTCGGGTGTCCCCTTATAATCTGCCTTCCGCGAAATTACATTGCGGACTCGACTCCGCGAACGGAACCTTCATGAAATACGCACCGAGAAAGATATATAGGGATCGCAAGAAGAGAAAAAGAGAGAGAGACGGAGATACTAGTAGAAATACACAGGGAGCAAAGTATGCGAGAGAGAAAAGAGGAATGGGAAGGCATTATTCACTGCGACGTGTTTTCATTCTTAAAATTATCGTCGGGCAGACCCCAACCGAAGATAACTCGAGCGCCCCTGTTACTGTCCATTCCGACGAAAAAGACATGATGGCGGCAGTGGCAGCGACGTAGTTCGCGTGTTTCACGACAGTCTTCAACGGCAGACGGACATGAAGGTAATCCACAAGGCGCGGCTCCATGCCCCGAGGTCTTTCACACTGAAACGAGCAGTCGCCGATTCATCCGTTCCGAGATTTCACAATTTCAGGATTATGCGCTTTTGTGTAAACTAGCCAAGATATATTGATATGATACCAACCCCTTGTTTTCTTTTCGTGTGACTCAGAAGCTTTGTATTGCTTACAGGTATAATTATCGTATAAACGTTTGCTTGGTCCATTACCCGTTATCAAAAAATTTGTTTGCATCGATCAAATTTTCAAAAAACTTTTGCCATACGTCACGTGGGTAAGGTCAGGCGTGGGATTGCGTAAGCAATGCATATCGAATAATGGAGGAATACAGTGACATGGGACATAATGACTTACGTAGGTAGAGAAGAAGGAAGTGGATGAAACGATGTATAGTTATAAGAAAGAAGAAAGATATAGGTATACATGGTATGGGGTATACACGAAGTTGGGGGTGCTTAGGAGTACACGAAAGGAAGTGGCGAGGGCGTCGCGACGGAATCGCGGCATCTCGATGTGTGTACATCGCGAGTGTAGGGACGCACACGCGAGAGCGTAATATAATGTTTCCATTTAATATCTTTATGACCGTCGCTGAAAATGATGAGGTTTCCTGTTTTTAATAATGTACCCGCGTGCACCTGAGCCTCGTAACTCTCTTCTCGCCTACCACGCCGCCGCGACGCCCTGCGTCGCCGAGAGACGTGGCTTATTCTCCCTCGTTCAGTCTCTATCTATATATATGTGTGTGTGTGTATATATATATATTCAGTCCTGTTTCACTTGAAGCTTACTTTCACCTCCTTCACCTTCCCTTATTTCACTCCCACTACTCCACCTTCCCTTAACCACCCTTCTTCCGAATGTTCACCTACGCAAGCGTTATATTTTTTGGGGGCTACGAAATTCTCGCGAATATACGAGCTAGTTCGCACTGTCTGTATTCGCAATTGCAGTTTTATTTGCATATGCAGGAAAGTAGTCATATTCGCTCGTTATGTACGTAACTATGCCACTTGCGTATATGCATACGTTACAATAGGTATCCACTTTGTTGATGAATAAAAGTAAGCAAGGAATGAGAGGAAGTAAAATATTACGTCACGCATATGTGCGAGAACGTTAGAAAAATCGTAGAGACGCAGGAGGGAAGTTCAATGCGATCCCACGATTCTAATCCTTTTCTAAGAATCGTCATAGAGCTATACGAGAAGCCATGGAGTGTTTAGCTGGTCTGGTGTTGGCAGCGCTGGTGCGTCTTGTAGTACAACAGCAAAACGGATGATTCATAGGAGGGAATCGTTTCTCATGGTATATAATAGGGACCACCGCGAAGGGTCAAGATTAAAACTAAATGCTCAAATTTTCACGGGCGATATTCATTCGGTTCGCCGGCATTTCAGGATGCTTTGGGACTTCGTATCCGGGGGGTGGCGACGTTAAGGGCGGGTATGGGGGTGCGAGCGGTCACAATAGCATTCTGTCGGGTACTATAATGGCGGCGGCATTATAAATGAACGTCTGCAACTAATTTGGGGCAAGGCGTAACGGCGGCACCAAACTCCGAGACCCGCTCTATCTTTGCTAGTATACAACTTTGTGTATATATATAGTATAGAAACTGTGTTCGTATATGCTACAGGGTAAAATATAAGAGATCCAATGGCTGCCTTGGTGCTCCTTTGCTTACTGCATTGCTTGCCCGCCTTTCCGGTCACCCTGTGCAGTTGCGGACTCGGCCCAAAGCGAAAACAAGAAAACGCCCACCCAACAGTCTTCACGTTACACGACTACCGGAATGAATCTTTTTTCGACGCTCGTACGGTAAGAAAAAATGACGAAGCTGCAAAAAAATTGTATGAGTCAGGATCGGCTGCAATATGGAAAAATTTTAGAAGAAATGTTAAAAGGGCATCGAAACTATGTTATATGTATTTATATGAATTCAAACAGTTAGGTTAGGTTATACTAGGTGTATCAAGCGTTACAAACTACTGATGTAATCCATCAGGAAATGCAGTATAGTTTGCCAATGGAGGGTGATCGGTTTTCATATGGAAAGTCCAGGCCCGGTGTGCCGTTTTGCGTCGCTTAGTATTCTCGAAATGTATGAGAGAGAGAACGAGAGGAAGAGAATAGGAGAGGAGAGAGGGCGGGGTCTCGTTAGTCGTTGACAGGAAGGCACACTTCGGCAAAGGGTCTTCCGGTTTCCACGAAAGAGCGAAAACACGCTAGTAGCATTGTTACTCGTACTGTAGGGCGTGACTCGAGGGTGGTTCATAGGTTATATATATAAGCTAAGTTTGAAAAAAAGGAGGGATGAAATATTAGCGAGGAAAGCTGACACGTGCGTCGGTTTCGTTGCAGCGTAGGTACCAATGCAAGTTTTCTAAACTGCTTGCTGGTAAAATTTAGCGCGTACAACCAGCCAGGTTCCCGTGAAAACGAAGCTTCCGCTATCAGTCGCCTCGTATTTTAAGGGTGGCCTCCATGGAAAGTAAAGTGCGACGAGCCCGCGGGGCTGGGCTATCTCACGATTTTTGGTATTCTGCCAGACTTTATACATGGCCATAGTGCTGGCAGAAGGGCGGAAGTCCAGTCTGGTAAACTGCAAGCCATACGAGCCAGGGTGGAAATCTATTCCAGGGCTGTTTATCATCCGCGTTACTTTAACTGTCCTTCTTGGCTCTTTTTCACTGAGAAGCATCGCGATAGCCTTTAGCCACTCACGTAGGAGCTGGCCTCGACTTAAATCCTTACCGAATAGGGGTTGAGAACAAGCAAAAAGTTAAGGCTCTTGCGAGAAGGTATTTAGCGAACTCCCCAGACTCGTACGTCTAGGAGATTCAATCGGGTCTAGACGATCTCCTTCAGGAACAATACCATCTTCTCGAAACGTCTATTTACTTCATTCTGGATGTTTATGGCAGATTCGCTCCGCCGTGAAAAATCATCCCTCGTAATTATCCAGCAACCCTCGAGCCGTCCCTTGACAGGCGCAGGAGGCCTCTTATGCGTTGCTTGGTAATAATGTCCATTGGTACTTGAGGGAAATCGAAATACGTTCGTACATTATTAATCTTGCATCGACTCGTGATATATGACGTATGATATATCATATACTACATCAGACCATAGCCGTAGTTAAGCGAAGTATAGATTTCATAGAACGTCCGTTGCCATACTGAGCTTTACGGTCATTTCGCAATGACGTGCCCAATTTTCGTTCAGGATCGTCTGACCCTTGCAACTGGATGGTCGATCGATCTCGAAAGAATTTTTTACTACCTGCAGCATCCACCAGCATCGAATGCAGTGGTCCGGCTATTCCCGAAAATTCTTCTGAGCACCGAATACCGTCATTGCTCTTCATCCACTATTACGTCTATGCATATACTCCTAAAGGACCTCCACAAGACAGGACAGACTTCGTAAATACTCGTGCCAGAACACACGACATTTGCCCAGACGTATATATTGCATATATAAAAACCATATATGTAATACTCGTATGTATTACTTGAATAAGTAAGCACATAGGTTCTGCTCATTCTCCTTTCTTCTCTTGGAGTTGCATTAAATTTGACGTGCCGGAATAAACAAAGGAAAAGAATTCAAGGGGCCCCGTCACTATGCCATACGTGCGGTTGTGGGCAACCCAAATGGCATGTGGGATACGTCAGAGCATTCAAATATACAGAGTGGTATTATTTATGACTAGGGATACCAAACGCCTGGGATTCTACCATAAAAAACGTTCTGCATACCAGCCGTCCATCCATTCCGCTCATCCCGTGCTACTTCCCCTATATTTTCTACACGACATCATCCTCCTCCACGGCGACCTGTTTTTCCCTTCCCTAATACCAAACGGGATAGGGTTTAACTCGTGTCTTAGGATTGCCTACTAGATCTAACCAATGCCCCGATACACACCTATAAACTCAAAGGATTTTGCATTTGTCTAGGGGGTTGTTAACGATGTTGGCTACACTCCTGATAGTAATGGCAGGGATGCTAGTGGTTCATTTATTCGCGTGGCCCAGTTCTGGCGAGTTTGCAGGGGTGGTGCGTCACGAAATCAAATGGCTGTCTACCCCTCGATTGTACGAATGTTCGAAACGTACGTAGGCCTAGAAGCATATGTATCCCACTTCACCCTGCATCTGCGAGTGTGGCCAAACGAATGAATCTCCATCCATTCCCTGTCAGTCGGAAATTTCAATAAGCCAATTCGGATAATGGATTGGTACGCACGTGCGTGAGTGCGTGGACCACCGACGTTTTCGACACACTCTTCACGGGTTTACACATTGGCAAATAGTGCTGGTGTTAGAACTTGCAAATCGGAGTGTACCTCTTTGTTCCTTCGCGTTACGTAGTATCTTCTAATTTAATAATACATTTTCGTAGACTAGGGTGAATTCGCGGTTCCTTCAATATTCTGTAAGGACACTATTTCTCGTGAATCCTTCACCACGAATATCCTTGTTTTATCGACCGGCCCGTGCTCTTAGCTTCTTTACGTTAGGTTAGGTTGGACGACACGAATGGATTGTGCACGAATGACAATTTCGTGTAGGAAATTCAACATTTAGTTTTTATACTTTGTTGGCTTGTTTTATGCTCGTGTCTAGAAAACTTTTCTTATTTCATGCGGAATCGGAGCGAACAGTAGGAGGTATGAATTTTGAAAAGAAAAAAGTCAGATAAAAATGTTTATTTAACATCCGTATCAGAATTCTACTCTGCTTGAAACAGGTAAATATTTTTGAATATGCTTAACTGAACCAGGTTGAATCTTTTTCAACTGTAACGTACAACGAGAATCCATTGTCCGAGCTATGGAAAACTAGTCCGTAGATTTCGCTCTGTTCAACGGCTTCTATTTGCATACAGAATGAATTGAAATATTGCGTTGCACTTTCCGACCGGAAGCTTCCATGTTAACGAGCACCATCTGCGACTCTTTATATCGTGTCGTATCAAAGAGAATGTAATTCCTGTGATTATACCAGGTTTCTTCAATCCATTCTCTAGTAGAACACTCGATAAAAGAAGTATTCCCATTCAGCCAGGAAGTATCATTCGAAATTACCAGTACTGTCGCAAGCTCACGCCGTACATTGTACCAGTAAGAAGTAAGTCGTCTACCAAAAGACAAAAAAAAATGTCACCCTCCCATTTTTATTCTCATTCCAAGTCTCTATTCACGAAAGATATAAAAATATAACAGCGAGATGTTGCTATCCTTGCGGGAAAGTTCTCACGCTATACAAGGAAGAGAAAACTTCCTATAGAGTCTCTTTTAAACTTTGGACTATATCCATGTACAAGCGTATAGGATCTTGTATAGAGACGCGACAAAGGGATGCGAATTTTAGGATCAGTCCACGAGAGCACGTCCTTCGTGGATGGCAAATTCACAAGGCCAGTATCTTTTCATAAAGTCAAAACTGGCCTGCGAAACGAGGATATTATACAGGCTAGGGTGTCACGTTATAGACCGTTGACCCGCGCAAGAACTTCCGGGGCTTCTCCGCGTACTTTACTGTCGTATCGACTTCAGCCTGCACGTAGTATACATATAGAGGAAGACGTATACTATAGATAGTGGTAGCTATCTAGAAGATGAAGTCGTATGCGTTAATCCGAAACAACCACGAAGATTTTTTGCCGTTAATGAAGCTGTCCCAAGGGTTGCGAAACGACCGAGCATTAGCGAGTACCATCGAGCTGAAGATGTTCCTGGCTTGGCGCGACAGTGCAATTACAATAAAGCGTCAGGATCGTCCTGGCGAACTGTCCTTGCCCGTAGTCCCGAAGAGACGGAATGCCCTTGGCGAGATCCGGAAGTCGCGTCATGAAGGTATTCGGAGTAACGAAGGTTTAGTACTCCACCTAGCAGCTAGAGTGTAGGGGCGCGCAGTTTAAATTAAATCCAGCTAATGTAACCCAGGGTATATTAGATCTCTGTCTGCAGGAGCGCCTTGGGCGGAATAGCGTCGGGGGCGTCGGTTTCTCTGCAGGGTGAGAAAGTACACCACAGTGTGCTAATTCTTCCTGCTTGTGACTCTTCCATCCTTCGTGACTTCCGCAATGTCCTCTGCAACCCTCTAGGATTCTTCTACTTCTTGGACAGATTATACGTCACGGCTGGATACCCATCGCTCTTTATTCCCTTGGTTCGCTGGAAAACTGGAACGGGCTTAACCACCGTGCGTAATTAACGACTAAGTCGACGGTTGCGTTCGTTGGAAAATCGATAACGTCTCTCTCTCGACGTCGAAGGCCGACTGCATTCACTACACCCCATTTCTATAACATATTTTGCAACCCCTCACGTGCTAGAAACCCCCTCCCCTATACCTATATCCCCCGTATAAGCCGCCCTTTTGAAGGGGGTTGCGGGCCACTGCCGATTCTGTCCGTCTATACGTCCATCCACGCCACCGTTCCTTCGTTCTCTGTTTCCGATGTTCGTCTGATGGAGGAGAGCTCGGGCAAAACAGTTCAAGAAACAGCCACTAGGTGGCGATGGAGAGTCGCGTGTGGCAAAGCCAGCGTTCCTTCTCTTCTTCGACCGGGTTGTGTTCTCTTCGGGCTGTCAGTTTGTGCCGCGGCGCTGTACAGTAATGGTCTGTCGTATAGTGTCGATCCATCTTGCGGCATTGCATATCGTGCATGTTGCCTAAACACTTAATGAAAATGAACAGCTAGTGCCGTGGTAAACGACTATATATAAATATAGAAAAAAAAGATTCATTACAAGTAATAAACAATATAGTTTACGGTTGTACAGTTTGAGTGTTAACGATAATAAGCGTCGATTCAAATTCGGGATTGATCTACCAAATAAAAGGTGGCTTAATTGTGATCGATGATTTCAGTGCTATTGGTGTGTGCATCTGTTCCTTGACAGCTAGGATAGGAGTACGTGGACCAGGGTGAGTAAACATAATAATATAATTAACTGTTATAAAGTCCGTGGCAATACCATCCTATCAAACTTTTCCAATATTAAAGATCACGGTAAAAAACGATATTATGAATTTTCGGTATTCAGAATACAAGTGTTTAGCTAGCGTCATTATATCTGGATAACGCAATTAGTAACCAAGTAATCAGGTAACTAGGCAAGCAAGCGAGCAAGCAATCTTGCTCTTTAGTAATTAGCAGCAAGTTTGATTAATCCTCTAAGCCTTGTTCCACCGTTTTCACTCTCGAGTCAAGAGCGGGATTAGCTGGCTACTACACGAAGAGCTCAAGACGATTAGGCGACGACGACGACAAATGAAATTTCACCCTGGCAAATAGTACCCAGGTGACGGCGCACTTTCCTGACGTCCTTCGCGATTGCCATTGGACGCGAGCGATTCGCTAATTTCCTAGAGCTACACTATACGGACAGGAACAAGATCGAAATTCTCAAGTGGCTGCGAGCTATTCTGCTAAGACGTCCAGTCACCCACCAAAGCCATCCATTAGAGTCGGGCTGTAACGTTAAAACCGTAAATCTTTCTAGTCGCAACGCGAATGGCTTTCTAATCACGCGTGCCGCACGATAATATTTTGCACAATGGCGTTTCGAATGAGCTTCCTAGAAACCCGAAGGATCTTCCAGCCGATCGGTTGCACTTTAGAGTCATCATCAATCGCGATAGTATCGTCTTACTCGTATCATTCAATATTCTAAGCGACATACAGACTGTATACGTATCTATTGATAACTGTAAACCAGCTATCAAAATTATGCAATATACAGTTTATCGTTAGTGAAGTCGAAGCCCGAGCGTTTGGAATTTCGCATGTTCATTCGGTGGAAATTAATCGGGCCCGCACGAAATTGGGGAAATAATTGAGATGTTAATTATTCGTTTGCATTAATTAACGATCGAGCAATAAAACAACCCTAGTTGTATATATATTATATATATATAAAGTCCCACATGGGATATATAACTGACTCATCGATATATCAGAGATTAACATCAGCCCGAATGCTCGTTTCCATTTCGACATAGCGTATCCTCTCCCAAACAAACGCGCAATACGTGTCCAGCTATTCGATCATCCACGAATCATTATCGCTAATGCATCGACACTAATGGCGCGCATTTCATTTTTACATTAAACGCTTTCGGGACTCTCGTTCATCGTCCATCTCTCTATGTCCCCCCTTTCGCGAAATCACGAAAATTCGAGAATAATTACACGTCAACTCTACGTACGCCAATGTCACTACCACCAACACGAATGGACCTGTTAGTACAAACTGTTGGGAACTCAGTTTTGCGAAACAGCAGGCGTTCCTCGGGCTTGCGGATACGAGGGTACGAGGCGCCAGATGGTGGTAGAAAATTTAAGGGCTGAAGTGTCCGCACCTGATCACTGGACCTTCCATCTCCCCAAAAAGGCAAAGCGTAGGAAAGTTCGGAAAACGGACCCCAGGGTGATCCTAAAAGTAACTGCTGCCGTAATCACTCTGAAAAAAGACTGTCATTAGGTACGCTCGAATTTTTGGAAATATCGCATAAACGTAATTCGGCCAATCGAATCATTCGATTGACTCCAGTCAATAAAAGGCGCGTTGAATTCGAAAAGTCGAAAATGGCGATAGAGAATTTTTAATAAATTCGCAAGTCCATTCGCAGTGATCGTTTGCCTACAGTTTAATACTCACCTCGGGTCGAATTGATTCGGCGTAGCTAGTCGATCATAAATTTGAATGGCTTAGCCATGGAGGCAGATTGTTATTATGGCTACCGCCATGCATAGATGCGCTAGAATTGTCATATAATCGTATAGCAACTATATATGGACGTGTAAAAATATAGGTATAGGCACGTGTATAGAAGCATCAATATCATCTACTTATTAAGGAAAGGGTAACGTGAGATATTGTATACATATGTGGTCATGCGATATGCCTGAAGCGTCTTAGCCATTGACCATCATCCTTCTACGTGTATGCCTAACCGGGAGGATAAAATATGCAGCCAGACATAATGCAGCCTCCTAGGGGATACACCTGACGGAGGATGGAGGAGACCCTGTACCGAATATATCCCTTTGGGATAAGCGGTCTGCTCCATAACTCATTCTAAATACTCGTATGCTAATAACCGCTCGCTGCAACGGAAATTTACTATTCCCATGCGCTTACCACTACCCTCATCCTCAAGATCCTGCATATTAGCTTTATATTATGCGCCATGGAATTTATGCAAAGGCAGGAACGTAATCCTCCTATAAAATCCACTATCTCAATCGTTCATCCGTCTCACGAGCTCTGGATTCGCCCCAGAACCGGAAATAGTTATATAAATCTACAGTTTTGCTTGTGGCGATCGATTTCTTCTTCTTTAGGTACAAATCTGGGCTTCATTTCGTTAGCTGTCATTCGGTTAAACGTTCGCAATACGGATACACCCTGTGTGGACGAATTCAGGAAATAATACGATAACTGTATGAAAATATAAAAATGTATACTAGGGTGCTTGCAGAGTGTCATTTTTTATATGAATGACAATGGTCTAGTATAGGTTTTTGGTTGATCGAGCGAATATTTCTTATTTTTATATTTATTAGGGGTTGGTTATAATGGCCAACATTTATTTTCAGGGGGTTGATCAGCCAATATTGTTAGACAGGAGGAATAGAAACGTAAGGGGAGGAATAAGGTAGATAGGAAATATAGTCTGTCTATCTGTGCTCCAAAGCTCAGGGCACAGCAGCCTTCCGTTTTCCGTGCGTTAACGACTTCAGTTTGTAAATTATTTCACAAGAGGTTTTACGTCCGCGGCGAGTTATAATTTCCCTCGGTTGAAAATTTATAGAGCCGGCCCCTGTGCTTACGAGCGAGAGCGTAAGCGTTACCCATAAACTGCAATCAATTCCGCGAAAGTTCCGCCGGCACGGTCGCGGACTTCCCCGCTTGCGAATTACAAGGGTACAGCAGCGGCAGAGGCGGCGAGAGCGAGAAAAAAAGAGCGTGGCAATAAAAGGAACGAGAAAGGCCGAAGAGCAAAGAAGTCGAAGGGATGAAAAAAAAAAAGGAGGAGCGTCTCGGGCAGTAAATTTCACTCGCGAGGCCGACGCCGAACTGCGCGGCTAACGTCAAATTAAATTAAACGTACTCGAGTATAACGAATGTTCCGATATAAGCATTAAGGACGGAAGGACCGACGTTAAAGTAAAAATTCTTCAATTAACCCGACTGAAGTTGCCGAGCTTCTGGCTTTTGGTCGTGCAAGAACGTTCATTGACTTTGACCAATGTATTCCGCCTACGTCATCTTCAGATGGTATTTACCCTTATCCGTAACTTTGTAAGACGCATTTTAGAGGCACCCGGTATTTATTGTGTTTAAAGGGTAGAATAACGTGGAAGGGAGTCAACGGGGGCTTAGAGCCACTGAAAATAGGGTGGGGAACGTTTTCACGTGATTGTCCGTCAGTAAGGAATTGTTACCCTTTAGAGGATGCGGGTGTCCTTTGTACCTCTCGGGGATTTCTCTGTACCCTGCCAATCTCCGTGACTCCGTATGCCGTGGTACAAAAAGGCAAAAGTAAAGGGAGCACCGGATGTAGGCGCGTGCCAAGGGAGTTTTGGCTGTCCGTCAAGGGAAACGGGGACTGGAAGGACGATGGCAAAAGGGGTGGAAAAGATAGCGAGCAAGAGGCAACGGGGTCTGTATGGGGTGCAGGTAGTATACGAGAGAGTGGATATAGGGGTGGGACAGACGTAACCCCTTGGACATAGGGAGAGCGGACGCAAGAAGCCACCCCTCATTTCGTATTCCATTTCACTCTGGTATTCTCTTTAGCCGCACTCACCAGCCATTGTCTACTTTTCCCATAGTGCTGCCACGGACCACCGCCTAATTATCCGACGGGGGATTTGAGCGTCCATTTTTGAGTACACATTGCTAATTGACGCGTACTCCGATATTCAAATAAGCCGCGCTCGCCTCGTACCAAGAATGAGAACCGTCCGCGTAATCGGATACGTATCGTCCATTCTATCTTTATGAAAGACAGCAGGCACCTTTTTTTTTCTTGATAATTCTACTGGGAAATGTACATATTCAATGAACAATTATTACCTCACACACTGTTTCGTAATATTTATGACAACGTTTATAATCGTGCTTAATCTTCAAAATTCCACGAAGCACCTCGGTGTACAGTAGAATAAATCTAAGCTAAGAGAAAATTGAATGACTCCACGAAACCTCTAATTCACCATCTAATCTAAAGATTATACAAGTTCCTAATGTCGCTGCAGTGTAAATCGGTTCAGCGGACTCCGGAAGGTGCATATCTATTATACCGATCGGATCTGAGTAAGAAAAGAATCCACGCCGATCGAAGATTACAAACCGTGCACGGTTCGCCAAGGTGGTAGCGCGTTGTAGGCCGTCGTGTTTTTCTCGATTTCCGGTCCAGCCAGCTGCTGCAAGAGAAGGATCGCTCGTCGCCGGCGAATAGCTTTTTTTACCGATCGGTCGTTGATCGAGTGCCTGCTTGTCGATTCGAACGTTCCATGCTCGCGACTTCGAGTCCCAGACTCCGTAGCAGTGCTACCAATTATCGTTGCTCATCTCGTATCCCGACACACGGAGAAGATCGGTATCCGATTGACAAAAAGTCGCGACACACGTCGTATTCGTTTATAACGCTAGCAGTAATTACACGCGGTTAAGCCTGCGACGTGTATATATATATATGTATACACGGACAGCTGCTACAGATATAGTAACTTTGAGTAAAACTCCCTAGCGGAACATTCTGTTAGGTATACGTTGGTATTCCCTCTACCATGCCACGGCTGGTTCTTTTCCAATTTCCTGACGCGTTTACGCAATTAGCGTTACCAAGGGATGACGGGATTATCCGTTCCGATCGGTTTAGAGACACGTGCCTGGCACACCCTCTTCATAGAGTCCTCGACAGTGTTGCCAACGTCGTCAAGGGGTATCCCTGGCACGCATCAGAGATTAAACACGGACATCTTTATTAATCCCGTTAAGAAGTGCAGCAGCGTAGAATAAAGGTTCGCGCTTACTAATCGGTAATAATTAGCCCTATACGTATGGGGTTAGGCGGTCAGTCGTGATACTTATTACGTAGTGTCAGGATCCTTGACCTTTTGCAAGATCATAGGTTCCCAACCCCACCACGTGGACGTTACTCTTGACAGCAGTGGCTAATGGCGTTCGTGACCTCCTAGACCACAGTGATTTCTGCTCCCGTGTATCTGACTATACTGCCTGAGCGAAGACGATTGCCCAACCAGGAGTACGTTGGCATCCGTACCAGGAACGTCGGGACGATCTAGGAATGGTATCTGGGTCGACGTCGCTACTCAGGCTAGTAGCCATTCCTTGGCATCCGCCAGGGTTTAAAGGAGATCGACCCCCTCGTACCGGAAGTTCGGATTTCCAGCCTGTACATACGTATACATACTTTCTCTCTCTGTTCCTGTAGTAGTGAAACTCGAGAACGTAATTACCAGTCGGCTCTGCTTTTCTTTTTTTTTTTATCTTGCCTTTCAGCTTAATCGCTTTTACCGTTTTCCCGTTTTTCTCCCATGAGACGACTAGACGGCGCTGCCGTCGTCGGGGCTCTGACATTCTACGGAGGCCGACATACACACCTTCTTCTGCGGGAGGAGACGGCAACTAAAACGGAAGAGAACTTTCCTCCGGAACAATGAAAATGTCACACTCTTTTTCTTCCGCCTCGGTTCTTATATACGAACTTCGACGATTCGTTACGAAACCGTCCAATCCTTTCAGTTTGTCGACAATCGAGATACAAGGGGGAACAAAGGAAGATGCTACTTCTCGGCCGAGCTCCTATATTTGTCTATCAATAAAAGTGAACGTTCCTCATTGTCACGCGTTTACCCTCAAGTCCGCTTCAGCGATTATTTATACCCGTTAAACGGATATCTTAGGTAATCCAGTTAGTTAGGGACAAGATATAGCGCACCGTAGTAGCCCCATTGTAATACAGTAAGGAGGGCCCTGGCTAATAAGTACTAATAGAGCACCCTCCTAGAGCTTTTACACTGTATGACGCAATCGTGTGCTCTTTGATGTCTGACCGTTCACGCGTGTGCTTGCCATTGCCAGCGACAATGAATAAAGTGGCTTAGCTCCTCCAGTATGGAGTCAGTCGTGTTCTCATGCTCTTTAGAATCCATGGTTCACAATGTGACGTCGACAACGGGGTCGGGACAGGACGGTCCGGGACGCTCGAACCTTTCGGTACTGGGGCCTCAACGAGGCCGCATAGTCTCGGTTCAGCTGGCCCGCATTATGCACGCCCTACTGCTCCATTCGATATCCCCGCGGGGTTCTGTCCTATGTTTAAAGCTCGCTTATTAATTCACAGCGTGCTACGTGCTCGTATTTTACCGGGCCGAACTCGACCAGGGATTTGACGGAGTCCCGTTCCCGTACCACGATGGGATTCCAATCCGTGACTTCAGGCAATCGAGCGAAACGGCACACGGACGTGATTCGAGATCGTCGACCCGGACGATTTTACGTCGATTCCCAGAGCACTGCTGTCTCTATGTGTATATATATGTGTATACGTATATCTAGCGTAACCCGGCGTAGTTGAGTTATCCAGGATATCGTCGATCCTCGTGACCCTTTGCTGAAGTCGCGACAAGATCGTAAGGCCTCTCTCTCTCTCTCTCTCTCTTTGTATTTCTCTATACCCTTCGTGCCAATATAATGCATAAATGTTACGGGGACTTGGTACTACCTTTTCTACTGAAATTAACTGTATTAACTCAATACGGTAACACCGTTCCTGGATACAGATTGATATATAACTTTATAGACCGCACTGCTATATTCCCCCCTACGTCGGGTCGTACGAGACAAATGTACCTAGGAACCGGGGGACTGCTAGTTGCTCCCGACCCCGGGCAGGCACCAGCTGTCCCATTTAATAGAGCAATAAAGACGTGAATGGAGCTTTGATTTATGCGTCGCCTGTTATTAACAGCCAAGCTTAGGTGGGTTACGTTGCGCCACCTAAACTACACGTTACTATACAGTTCTCATGCGACACTATAAGATTCCTCGGGGTTTTCTCTATATGAAAACAGAAATTAGACTCGCATTCGAGATACTACTCGTTCAAGTTCCCGTGAACGTTAAACAGGGTCTTACGATGATCCTGAATTTTATAGGGATTTTAATAAATTATCAACTCTAGAAAATCATCCTCCTCAATGGAAAAGTAACCATGATCATTGATTCTTACGAGCGACTTAAAACCTTGCTGAGTAATGGGATCGTTCACACTCCCATATGCACGGGCCGTATAGGGAGGGTCAGTGACTTGAATGCATGTGTAAGATCGGTTAATGGGTTAGGGTTAGGGATTTGTCGTGTGGGGAGGGGGGGGGGGGGGGAAGGTTCGATCGATCTGGGATCGGAATGATCCGTACGTTGACCCTCAGCCGTATCTCTCGGCTTGGTTAGTTTCAGTACATTGTTCGAACCGACGCCGCGTATCTGCGGGCTGGATTAGGCGCGCTTCGGCTTCAGCGGCACTTTTGAACTTCGAACGCTGAAAAGCGATTCAGGCTCAAATAATGGTCGGGCTGCCGGCTGACGTCTTGGATCGTACGATAATAACCGTATGACTGCGTGGAATCGTTAACAGTTACCATAATGATACTTGTGACTGGGGTATATATACATATATATGACGATCAGTTGAGTTTTTTTCGAGCATTGCCAAAATGTATGTTGTATACGCTTTGGATATTTTTGAGGAGTAAACAAATAAGTACTGGCGGTTCTCGCTGTCCGAGGTTTACATAGTTATTCCCGCGTTTGAATTCGTAATGGACCGTTAATTCTGTGGTTTCGTTTGCTCAGCTGCGATCGATTATAAAGGGACAGAAAACCCGATGGCTGCATAGTTACGCAGCCGTATATATATATGTGTATACATAGATATAGTATGGACACGGAATATAGAAAGGAACCCCAAAAGCATCGGTCCTTCGTTTTTAAAGCCGCTTCGACCTCATCAATCTATGCCGCGAGCATTAAAATGCATTAGGCTTAAAACTTAAGGAAAAAAAGTCTAATATTACCAACTCGAAACCCATCGTGGTGCACGGGTGGAGCCTGTATTTATGAGGGTGAAAACTTCCCTTATTTACCCTGATATTATGAGCTTTCGTGAAAAAAAAAAAAAATGAAAATTTATATATGTATATAAAAACGGAAAATGGAACGGGAGCGGAATGCATAGTAACCGAACAAAAGTACGGGGGTTGGTTTGGGGGTTTAAGATTAATGTGAAATGGTCACACAATTTTAATGGAGTACGAGCCGCGAGAGCCAAGGAAAATATCATGAAATTTCATCCCAGTCCCCGTCAGAAACGCCACGCATTGTAATTGGCCGCGGTAACTTTTCGGTAGAGTTACAAGAGGGTCTCTTTCCCCTTCGACACTCCCCCCCCCCCCTCCAGTCCCCTCTTCCTATTTTGACTTTCTTACCACCCTCGCTCCTTCATCCTCGTCCACAAGGAAGCCGACCTGTCTCGGATATTCGAATCACGTATCGGCCACGCTTCCTGACCGAAAACCTCGAGCCTCTTCTTCAGCACGAGAAAGCATCTCTCCTCTCTATGATCTCTTGGCGCGGCACTGTATGTATATATGATGTGGCAGCAGGCACGTGCCGGCCGTTATGACTTCCTTCGCGACCAAATTTAATTTACAGCGGCCGCCCGTGGCGCTCAATTTTCTCTCTCTCTCCATCTCGCGCCTATCCACGTAAAGCGTGATCGCGTTCACTTTCTTCCTCTTCCTTGTCTGCCGTGACATACTCGAAAATAGTACCTTGGTAGTCGAGTCCATCTCCGCGTGTCTTCGTACAAGACCGCAGCGCACGCCGGTGGCGCTGCAGTCGACCAAACTCGTGGGTGAGCGAATAACAGTTTACGAGCCTTAAAAAATATAAAACCACTAATTCCAAAGAGAGAGAGAGAGAGAGAGAGAGTCGAAACGCGCGATAGACTTTGATGTCTTTTCTAATTTGATTCTGAGTCGTTTTCTCAATGGGGTTAATAGCGAGAGAGGCTGGCTTTGTTTTATACGTCTTTTTCTGTCTTATGACTCCTTCGAAGATGGGTGGGCTGTCTGACGGCAAGTGATTCCGTATACGCGTGTATATACCCGAGACACCATAAATATTTTAAGATGATCCTCATACTCCGCAACCTTCAGGATTGTAATATCGGGCTATCGAGTTCACGTCAGTATATACACCGAGTGATATTTAAATGTGAACGACCCGGGGAATCCTGTTCCCTGCTGATAACTCGTGGATATTCATGCGAGACTACGCCGAGGGCGGCTTGGTCAACCGTGGCCCTTATGCCTAGGTGGGATCGATTTCCGATAATCAAAATTTCTACATCGGCACTATTCGGTATCCCCCTGGAATAAATGAAACACTCTAATACCACGGTAGAGAATGATATCAGACAATCTAGAGGAATTTCTTTTTAATCGTACACGTAGCATAATCAATCTGTATAACGCGTCACTACCCGGCTTTCCAGTAACACATATAATACAACCTAGAGTTTTTAAGGGGACGAAACAGCAGATTTGAATTATTCAAGAAACTTCGGAATCCGCGTAATCAGGATTCAAGCCTCCTGCTATTCTCATTCGCTCTTAATCGTGCCGAGATATCACAGCCCCCAACCACACTTCTCCCTTGTATAATCGCATTGGTCCGGTTATTAGCTCGGACGCTTTACGATCCGCGCCCTTGGTGAATTCGGGAAAATTGGCCGTCTTCGCCATGCGCTCTCTAAGAATAACGGGAGATAAATGCTCGTCACGTGCGAAGGACGACGTGCGTGCTCGAGGTGGTGTCGATGAAAATCCTAGTGGATATCGGGGTGGAAGAAAATGAGGAAGAAGGAGGGTTAGTTTGGGAGCTAGAGTGTGGTAGTAATATATACTCCATGATGGACACCCTTCGAATATGGGGTGGGGGAAGGGGGGCATCGAAGAATGGATGATGACGAAGAACTAGCAATGAGGCAACGTAAGGGAGCGTGTCCGTCGCGTACGCGACAGGAAGAGTTCGCGTGTCTCGTGACGTTGTTACTTCGATGCCGTCGCACATTGTATATCCGGTCAGTGACCAGTCGTTCTCGTAGTCACGAGCGAGCGTGTCGAGCCTCGAACTCCCCATCTGTTAAGGCATTGCCATAAAGTATGCACGCTACGTGCTCCTTCTTAAAGGCAACACCTGTGCTGCTGGGTTGTGCGGCCGGGTAGAGTTAGGTGAGTACGTTATTAGTTTGGCTCTATGGTAAAAACGCGTTAACGCTTATGACTGTACGAGTGACTGTATTTTTGGATGTACGTTTGCGGTAATGTATTACGTAAACTCGGATATGCATAAAGTTGTGTATCTCTGAGATTGAGTTTATGGGGATTAACGATACCGTATAGTACATAGGAGTTATCTATACGAAATCCAGAGCAGATATTTGTGGATGGCTATATATGATTATATAGGGTGACCAATTGTTTCCCACTGATTTTTATTAGGCTTTGAACGTCGGTCGAGCGTGGGTTACGACCAGGATGACGATTTTTCTAGATAATTGTGGCAAGTCCATAAATTTAGTATTGTTTTTGTATTTTGTTTTTGTCCGAGTTTTTAGGGGGACTATGGAGAATTTTCATATCGTCGAAAGTACGTAGTTACGTTTCATGGAAATTGTAGGAATTTTATGTTGATTATTTGATAAGGTACTAATTTATTGTTACACTTGAGAGCCTTTTTACGTAATCGACGAAAAAATTTGCACTGTCTGAGAGTCCTCTGTGACGATTTAACGTTACACACGTGTCGTCGAACAAACATTGGATTCCATTTTCCGTTACGGGATTTGAAATCGCTGCGGGAATCGCGCACGGGACGACGCGATTCCCTTGGGATAAATGGCGTCAAATGGCACTCCGATGCATGGCACGCAGTTTCACGAGTTTCAAATGTAATTCCTGGGGAAAATTTGCAATATTTCATTTGTATCCAGTTGAAGTTACGCTATGGTAAATTTCTCCCTGGCGATATACGGAAAGCTATAATCTAACAATAAGTGCAGAGTTGCATGTCTGAGACGCGAACATTTTACTCGTAGGTTTCGTAGCGGCGTCGGGCCATTTCGAAGTGCCTGCGAAATATCACGAACTACAAGAGTCTAGCGTCTACGAATAAGAAAAGAAAAGAAAAAAAAGCACAGTACGTAGTTGAGCCGTTTCGCCAAGTCAAACGTAACTTCCTTTCCCCATCGTTCTCCTCGTTCTCGTCCCATACAGTCTTCCCCAACTTCTCCCCCCAATATAATTCTCAACGCTGTACCCACTGCACATACGTTTCTGCCTACGTAGGCGTACAAGCAAGTATACAGGACCATTCAATTTCAATGTACCAGTCGCTTTGATAATTACTGTGCTTTTGCTTTGGCTATGCTGTGGATGCAGTTTCGGAAATACGTCTACTCGAGCTTTATTATATTATTCGGAGCCACCAGAGTACGTCTGTCTTTCTCCTACGCACTAAGGTATCCATAAGTCCGTCCTTCAGGCACTCATTGCAAGTATAGAAAACTAGAAAATTGTTAAAAGTTAGGCCCCTTCAGTGATTCATACTAATTCGATAGAAAGCGCCTGCAGGGTTTGTTTATCCTATTTACAAAATGACGTTGACAAAGTGATTGCATAATAGTTGTCAAATCTAACCGGTAACTCTAAGCTGTATAGTTCTGTGGAGCTATGTGGCAGATCTGAAGGCAAGAATCGTATATATTTATCCTTCTTTTGCGAGGTCCCGTGCTGCACAATAAAGAAGGTGTGCTCACGTAAAAAAGCCTAGGGAGGAAAACGATTCGGATAAAGGAAAGAAAGGGAGAAAGAGAAAGAAAGTGCATATGGGAGAGAGTTCCCGAAGATGCCATGGGTCTACTCCAGGACGCACGGCGACAGGAACGAGTGTGCGAGGGAGAGAGGCGCGAGTAAAGAGCCGAGCACCTTTGCCTGGCAGAGCGTGGCGATAACACACCTCGATCGTCAAGTTTATTTATTTTCGCTCCTCCGACTTCAACCTGTAGCTCGTTCTATTTGCGATTTATATTTTGTGTGCTCTGATGACAAACGTCCCGTTGCCTGGGCAACCTCGAGTCGCTCTTTTCCCAGCCAAGACGCCCTTTTCCTTCTATTTCATCCCTCGACTAACCGACCCATAACCCCGCGCCACCCTCCGCCGTCCTCCTCCGCCCACACTGTCTCTCCAGCCTCATTCCCGTATAGCCTCTCGTGCGACCCCTGGCACACGACAAAGCGGATTTTATTGTCTTTCTTTATTGAAAAGCAGTGTATATTTTCCTGGCAATAAAAAACACGCGATATTGAATTGCGAACTACCCGCCCATCTCATACACGGTATACCAATGCCCATCGATGAGTATAACCCATCGCAATAACCCCTACATGACAGCACGATGATAGCTGCTCACAAAATTTTATCCCGAACGGTTAAAGAGGATTTCGAGTGAACGAAAAAAAAAAAAAGAAAAAGATGAAAGAAAAAAGTTCGTATATCACCATCTAGATTTATGCGTCCCCGGAACCTCTATGAACGTGATCGCTCTTGAGGTAACGATCTCCGATTCGAGTGATTGGATACGTGACCGAGCCGTAAACGTAACGCAAGCGCCATTAATAACTATTTTCAAAGCGATCCCGTGTAGCGTCCCTAGTAAAATCGTGAGACGTTGTGCGCGCGAGGTTACAGAAATGGTAACGACGTATATGGATAGCGTCGTACGTGGCTGCGAAGACGTACTCGTAAGACGATGCTTCGACGTCCGGCGTCCAGGGTGGTAAGAAAGTCGAAGAAGAGGAAGATGCTCGTAGGCGTCGTTCCTCCGGACGCTTCTCGCACGGGTATACCGTCGGCAGTGCGTAAGGACCATTATGCCCATCTGCTGTCCTAACAAGCCCTAATTGAAATCTCTCTATGTATGTCCCGGTTTCTCACGTAGGGTCACAATTGGCTTTATTGTCGCGTCTGTCTGACGGAGCATTTACCGTCCGAGGCGCCAGACCCGTAGATATATATATATATACTATATGTGTATATTCCATAGGTATACACATACTGCAGTTTAGAAGAACTCTTGGTGCACGTACATACGGAACGATGGCATTTCGTAACGGAGTACAAACAGAAAATAGAAGTACGCGTCCAAATATGTACCCACTTGGGACGGGATTGCTTAGCATTGGACGCCAGGGTGTCGATCTACTCGTAGACGCTTTGCGCCTCTTGTACTTTCTTCGCACCTAGTATATATATATATATATTAGAGAAATTTCCTACACGTGCCGTATACCGTGCACTTACGATCCGAGTAGTAGATATTTAGCATATACGTAATACTCGAACGATTGTATCGATTCGGAGTCAAATACGTATTAATCGATATTGAGTTGTCGACCAGGAACGATATTCATACGAAAGACAGATAATGAAATATATAAACACACCAGGAGTCGAATAGAATTCTAATGACTCGATACAGCATATTTCGAGTCTCTAGGTATTATCAAACCCATCCGGCAGCGATGTAATTGATTTCATGTATCCGTATAGACTTAGCAGCCGGCCAGCATCCCGACGCCGGGATCATCTGTATATAAATAATACATTTTGTAGGCAACCACCAGGTCCCGATATCGCGGACCATCGATCATCGTATATGCCGTTATAGCGGCATGGTACCGGTAACGGGAGATAGAAGCCGCGTTGATAAACGATAAACGACGCCGTGAATTCCTCGTGAAATACGCGTGGCAATAGTCAGTGAAAGGTATAACGAAAGTTAGTGGAGACGTCTGGGGAGAGAGAGAGAGAGGAAAGCATCGGCCACTCGTTATTAGGTACACTTGTCTGTTTAACCATAACTATGTATCTATCATGGGTCTACTATGGATTATGGTACTTATAGGTTAGGTACGTGTCTATGCATTTCGACGGCCGGATACTCTAACTCCCGCGCTATCAGAATGTCCCGTTGATTAGCTGGCGAAGGAAGCGAGAGTAATTTCGTGCCCTGTAGTATAGAGCTGAACCCTAGAGATAGGCGTGACAAGAGTTTACGCTGTGAGATGCGAGTAATTACATCCAAGTTTCGGTGAGTTCTCCGAGCTTTCCAGATCCTCCATCCTTACTCGAGACACAAGCCCTGTACCCGCGGTCGAGTCTACTGTGGTTAACGTATATATCTCAATGCCGTCGACCCCACCACCCTTTGCCATCGCTACACGTCTAAGGATGCCTGAACGTCGCAGTGACATCGGGAACTCACCTTGTCTCTCTCTTTGTTCCTCTTACCGTCTGTATATGTAGCTGTCTCTGTTTCTCATTGTAAAATGTACGGGTAGGAAGTTTTCGTTATTTATGCGCCCATGGGGTTCATATCCGAATGTCAATTAGCTAATTCCGGTCTGGCCTTCCACGATTAACCCCCCCACGTCACTGATAATTGGACGTGCAAGAAACCTCGACGTTATACCCGGGATCGCTTTTGGTTTAATTTTCATTATTTATGAGGACTCCTTTATTCTCTTCCTCTCTCTCTCTCTTACTCTCGTATGATAATTTATCTCTCTTCGCTGTCCCTGTCTTCCTGTCGAAGAACTTCGGTCTTCGCGAGTGTCTTCCCTTCACTTGGTTTAATGCCTGTTGGTCGAGTCTGAAGTCGCGTGGGCGCAGCTTTGACAACGAGCGACGTAATTTATGTCGCGCGTTAATTATACGCGCAGTTAGCGTTATTATCTTTGCGTTTCGTATGACAGCGCAGTGTACTTCCTAGATGATAACACGGCGGCACATCGTTCCCGACACTCTCATTACCGACGGGGCGCGAGTCACTCCAAGAGGGCAAGGGTGAGTCGGGTTTTTCTTATCGCGAAATACTTCGAGTGCCTTTTTGCCTGATACGCGACGTGCACGTATGCACTTTCTCATTACACGTTCAGAATGTCTCCCGCGCCTCGTGTGCAATAACGAAAGTGAATTTAGACCACGAACTAAACTGACTTACGCCAAGTGGATTGATATGGTATAGGGCAGTTCACGAACTTTCCGACACTCACGCAATTCCATTGCCGCCGGGAGATCGCGCGATGAGATTTCTTCGAGCGCGAATCCCGTAATAAGAATTCTTCGGGAAGGTCTGAAGTGCACAATAAAGAGAGAGGCGTCCCCCAACTCGTACCTCGTAGTTTTGTAGGAAGGGGAGAGGGAAGCGCCAAGGCAAGAAGGCCCCTGGGTATATAGGTACACAATTGGGGGAGTAGGTCGGGACAAAATGATAAAGGATAGACGACGGAGAGATTGTGGATGGAAGACGTGGGACGGAAGAGGAAGGGAAAAAAAGGGAGCGAGGGAAGGGGAGAAAGGGAAAAATAAGAGATAGGGAAGAGAAACGCTATTTTACGGGAGGCAGTCGTTTGCTTCTCGAGAGATGCTCTGCTGCTGCTAGCAGTCGTTTCGGACATCTGTTGCTGGCTCTCTTGGCTTTCTTTCTTCTTTCACCCCGCAACAAGACATTTGCATAATTATAATCTTGCCACAGACTGGGCTCAACCGACTGTTTCTCATCCCTCTAGTTATTACCGAGGTAGACGGGATACGCCATGCGAAAAACCGAGAGAACGGGTATATAGCTGTTTGTTCTTGAAAAAGTCGGAAACTCGCGGCTATACGTCCGTTCTGCGCCATTTATGAAAAATTACGGCCAATCTACTAAGGTGGTAGGGGGTAGGGGGGGGGGAGCGGACCAGGGGTCGATTCGTTGCTTGGATTGGTATATACGAGGATAAAGAGCTAGCGAACACAGAGAGAATGAGAGAGAGAGAGAGAGATTGTACTGGTGTATCCCATCGGGAAATTTCCACCCCTGTAAAACGAGAAAACCGCGAGCCGTTTCCAGGGTGGGCCTGTTCGAACGTTCCTGCCCGATTCTATGACCGAGCGACGTCGAATGCTGCAATATTTTTCTCGATCCCGACAGGCGGGCTTAGCGGCGTCCGATGAAATGGTCCCTGGCCCTTTCGTATATACGTACAGTATATACGGGAAAAGCGCGAGGAAAATATCGACTGGAGAAAGCCGGAAGCCGAGGAAGATAGGGAGTGAAAGAGGAAAAAAAATAAATAAAAATGAAGGCATTTTCGCTTTGGGACGCGGGTTAGCCGCTGTCAGAACACATCCTGGCCTTCATTATTTCACGCTGGACCCCTCAAGCCGATCTATACACGCACGCTAAACTACGGTACACGTATATATCTATATCTGTGTGTGGGTGTGTATATATATATAACACCTATAAAGAAAAAAAAAACAGTGAGAAGAGAGTAGAGAGGTTTTTCGCGGGTCTTAAGGGATTCGGCCCTCGATATAATTTTTCTTTTCGCCTGTCTCATTTTCTTCGATCCCTGATTCCGACCGGTATAAGCGCTCCCGACAATAGCAGTGATTTCTATCTATTGAATTTCCCCTTTCTTTTTGTTCATTTCTTACGTCTATCGGGTGTCAAATGATGCGTATAGAATGGACTGGAAATCCGGGTAGATCCATTATCGATCCGTGGACCCGGGGAATTCAAGCGAACGCGAGCAGGGGTGCTATATACCACCACCATAGAGTTTCCACCGTTCCGTTTCAACCTTCACCTTCTCATCCTTCTCCCTCCTGGAAGGTTAGAGTGGAAGAGGGGGGTCGAGGGAGGCCCGGGACGAGGAACACCGAGCGAAGACGCCTGCGGAGGGACAAGGAGTGGATACCGAAGAAAGGGGTAAAAGGGAATGAAAATCAGAGAAGTGTAGAAACGACGATCCTTCCTGCTCCGTTGCCATAGACTATGAAGGGTGGACTGAAAATCAACCCCCCCTATAACGTGTTACCCCTACGATATTCCCTAACCGTAATTCCTTCAACCGTGAATTACCTTAAACTAGCAACCAACAAAAGTCACTGGAACTTTCACCAAGGGGGATGATTGCCATCAAGATATCCCAAGGGATGCGTCTATTCCAGATTCAGTGAGATTAAAAATCTATACCCGTAAAATATTCTTTCGATACGTACATCACCTTCTGCCTCCATTAACCTTCTGGAACATCTTCGAGAAGAACTAAAGGGTAACGCTCTTTCAAGGATCCTTTATAATGACTCCGACGCACCCCCATGGCAATATGTATATATATATGTAATGGACTTACGCTTACAAGGTATATGGAACACTGTGCACACGTTTCACCATATGCCAGATGGTCTATGAGGCACTTACACCAGTGGGCTAGATTTCCCCGTAGACACAATAAAAAACAGGGGTCGCGATCCGACGTTAGGTCTGTACCTAGCAAACGATTCGAATGGACCTCCGACCCCGACTCCTACATCAGCATATATTGGATTATGTAGATATATACTCGCGGAGGGCACTCGCCGATGCATGCTAGGATATGCCTTCTCGTGTCTCGACCTCTTTCCACCTCGAAAAATATTTGCATTCAACTAGTAGCGTATCGCTCGATGGGCTCACCAGTCAGCCACTCTTTTCGCTTTTTGTACCCATCGCGGCTCCTCACTTTTTTTTCATACCTTATTCCCGTATACCAGCTATACGCTTTTACCGGATGCCGTTGCTTTTTATACGGAACCTACCGATCGGTTATGGATGAAACTTACTTAGGTAGCTTCATGTAAATTCTTATAGCAATGGCCATCCGCCAAATTTTTTTTGGGACTCTCCAAGGGTTCAACGACCTATGGATTTTCGATATGCTCAAGGATGGGTTAACGAAGTTTCGATCCCTCGTATTACAGGTCTACAGTACAAGGGATGGATTTTACACATTCCACTCAGGTTCTGTCAAACGAAATTTTGAGTTATCCCAGAGGACCCTTGTTATGCCGTAGTCCTATATGACGCCTTGTGTGTACGCATATACAAGAGGATAATCGCGAAATCGTTATCCTCGATATTCCATCTTTCTCTGTACGTTATGTAGCATAGGTGGTTATCCCGAGATGCCAAGGAGCGGTTTAACCACCTATATGCATGCATGCGGCCTCGTATAGAATAACACGTATTATAGAGGCTGTCCGTGGCAGCCCTAACGAGCACGGCGAGTGCCGAGCAACACTCGCAAGACTAGCCTTTCGTGCAAACGCGTTCATCTTCGGTCATTGATCGCAATCTCCTGCTAACGAGCTTACCGCCGGGTGTGAAAATCTTCCCCAAGGCGATTACCAGTTTCCTGGAGGATCGACGCCGGCGCCGCCGCGAGTGGTATCGTCTCCGCTTTCGTCGAGTATATACTTATACGTATATCTGAAGGTCCGAGGACTCGTTTCTTTCTGTATAGTCAAGAAAATCGTTTAGCCACACTTTTTTTCCCACACTCTCCTTGAACTTTCTCTTGTACCTTTTGGATGCTGCCTTTAATCTACCGTGCAAGCAAACTTGTACCTAGACGGTATACCCAGCTATGGCTTTGTACATGTATCTTGTCGTGGTAACTATACTTATAACCGATCCCCTCAGTGGAAATGGCCACGTAGTTGGCCAGACTGTCGAGAATAGGTTTTTAGGGGTGAAACTAAATTGCAGGGAGTTTACAGTGGAGATCTTGAGGGGTGGCCGCGACATCGTGTCGTCTACGCCCATACAGATGGCAAGCCGGTGTGTAGTAGTTAATTTCCTCTGTCCAAACAGCACTAATCCTAGCTGACATAAGCCAACTGACGGCTTCCTATAGTCGGTATAGAGTGCAGAGGATAGCTAAGGGTGTAAAGGGCCGATTCTGACTCCTCAGGCCAGAGGATAGGAGAAGAGGGCAAGATAGCGTTCTGTACCATCCCAAAGTGTCGGCTGCCACTGACAGAGCTCCTGTTTCTGCCTCCCGCAGGACCCGCTGGCTAACCGGGATCTCCTGGCCATTCGATAGTCTCCTTTAGCCATACCCTCTGATTTTCATGATTTTCATTTGACACTGTTGCCCATATTATACTCCATACGTATCGTCCATTCTCAGTAGGTCTGCCTCGTCTCGTCCTTCTCTATACTTAGGTCCCTCAGTTTTCCACTACCTACCCTAAGGGATTTATAGCCTGCTACGTGACACAGCCTCTTACCATTACGGATCATCGTAAGCCTATTGGTTTAGGATAGGAACAGTTACGAGCTTATTGTTGGCGGATCGTTGCCCGCCTGACACTGCACGTCATCTTCGCATAAAGGAGCCTTTTTTTTCAATGCTTGCTGTGTACCTTTTTTGCTTGGGGAAAAAAAAGAACGTTCGATCCTCCAAGTATTTACATTACTAACAAGACGGAAAATGCTTACGAGAGGATTTTCAAAGAGGGTATGTACCTATAGTGCACGAGGAGGGAAAGTCAGTGGAGTGCCATGCTTTCGGCTGACGACTGTTCTAAATATATATCCTGTCGCGTGTATAACTATCTTACTCTGTGTATACGAGAGTAAGGGAGTCGGAATGAAGAAGGAGAAAAAAGAGGCCATTTCTCTCGACACCGCTTGGGGAAAAACGAATGCACCTGTGTTCCTACACGCTACGCTAATTAATAACGTCGAAAACGGTGTTTAATAAGTGACGGGATGCTGTTTCCTATGGGACGGGAAGAAGATGTCTGAGGGAAGTGCCTATTCCTACACTAGATTCATCACTCTCTTAGGGAAATATTATGAATCTTGATGAGCCACGTGAAGTCAATGAGCTTTGTCGTGTGTTCGACTGGAGATGTTCCTGAATAAATGAATAGAGAGGGCCAAAGGACCGACAAAGTTTGTTTAGCTTTTTAGTCTTTCTCTTTGGTTACGCGAGGGGGCCGTAACTGTCATCGGTGGGTGGTTTTTGAATGGACGATTTTTTTTTATGGAAATAATCGCGTGAATCTCGAGTGGCGCGTGCGCATAAAAAAACGTATCTGTTCGGTACGGCTTCTTTTTAACGAGTCAGCCATTCGACACGTACCTCGACTATATTGAATAGCCATACTATATATACGTGTGTAACGATGAATTTTTATGCATCGCCAATTCAAATCGAACCGAACGTTATCTCCTTGTGCAAATTTCAATTTTAAACGCGAGACGCTTGCTGATCGGAGATTGCAGCAGTGCAGACTGAATATCGCGAATATCCTTAGAGGATTATTAATAAAAATGGCTACGGGAAGAGAGAATCTGTTCCGGCTAACCAATTGAGGATGGATAAAGAATTCCGAAGTTCTAAAAGTTTCCCCGGCGAAGATTGGCTGACAGGTTTAAATTACGCTCAGGTATCGCTTGATAGATATTCGCGGTGAAAATCGCGAAATTCTCCCAGGCATCTCAGTTCCGTAATCCGAAATACTTGAGGCTCTCGGTGCCGGCAAGAGAGAACAAGGGGGGAAAAGACGGTGGATTGGAGCGGGGGGCGCCCAGTTAATTAATCCCTTAATCATAAAACTTTCGCGACGGTCTATATTTAAATTTCGCGACTGTATATCATTGTCTGAGTTTCTCCGCCTTTTGAGTGTCGCCTGCACGAAAACACGCAGCGTCGCACGCTGTCGCGTGCGTGTGTATCAGCCCACATTCATATGCCCCACCATGTACCTTGTCTTTGCGACCATGGCATATCCCACCTCAACCTTCTTTAAGTTGGTACTTCCTTCATCGTAAGACCACCTCTTACATTACCTTCCCTCTCAATCTTCCCCTCCTTCACCTTTCACCTTTCACCGTAAAGCATCCTGAAGTTCACCGTAAGATAGAAGCCACCATGTTGTCTCGTCGTACCACGCATCCATCCCAAATATGAGCATCGTAATGTTTTTACCTCCACGCCAATAAAAAATAGAAGAAAATGTCCTCGTCCACATACGAGTATATAGGAAATAGTTTACGTAGGCAGGTAGGACAGAGAAATTGCTTAGGGCAATTACCAGAATACGAGTATTGGACAGCAATCCTTAAGCTCCGTTTACACGCATCGTTAATCCCAATATATTTTCTACCGACTGCTGCCGGGTAACCAAATTCAAGTGTCTTCGTATCTTGTCCTCTCCTGATACACTATATAGTTGTATACCCTATGCGATCACCCTTCTACACCACTGAAATGCTCGTTGACATTTTCCAGACCGAAAAACGAGCACGATTAAGATTTAGCACCCGTGACACGCCTTGTTCTACCTCCGCTTACCCCGCGTCCACAGTCTAAATCGGGTTAGACTCTATCCTCTACGTCGAGCTAACGTCGAATCTAACCCGTCAGAAGGTACCTGTACCTATACGCCATCTTTCCATAGTAGATCGACCACGTTTCACAATTTTTGCCATCCACGATTACATTTTCATATACGCGTCACGCACGCCAAGCGAACGCCATGCACAGGTGCACCTGCGAGACGAGCCTCGATAAAGAGGCGAAGCGAAGCGGCATTACACGCAGCACGTTCTCGCGACAAGTTCGTCCAACTAGAAAGTCGCCCTGATCTTAGGTTAGGTGGGCGTAACATGGTACGTACCTGGTGTATGCATGTAGGCGCTGGAGTACCTACTTTATACGTACCTTTTAACCGTATGAGAAGTTTAGCAAGCGACGTGGGTTATTATAGAAGTGGGGACGTTAGACGTCGAGCGTCGCGAGACTGCTAGCTGGAGATTCGAGTCTGGAAGGTTGTAAGGTTGAAAGGTTGGAAGAGCTAGGAACGGTGGAGGGTCATGCCGAGCGAGCATTCTGCTCGCTCATGCGAAAACGCGCGAATGAGATTGCACCACGGGAACCCTCATCGTGTTGCCACCGCCAATTGTTGCAGCTATACCCTCTTCCACTACGTTCGCCCATTGTTTCCTATTGTGTCTTTCTCCTCTGGTGCGTCTATTGGATTTTTATTGTGAGTGTAGACAGATCTTTGCATAAACCGTGCGAGAAACTTCGTAGGGCAGGCGGGGGGGGGGAGGGGGAAGGTCTTGAATTTGAAGGCGTTATACGATATAGACATACGTATATGTCCAAATCCATTGTGACAAATGGATACGTGCAATTTGCCAATGGAAATTACCTGACCCTTCATATTTCCCTTGGACCTTTACGTAGACCAATGAAATATTCAGTAATCGTTATCGCAGTAACGGGACGACCTAATCGTTCTGTGCAAATATGAAGAGGGTCGAAGTACACTGGGGTTGCGTTTAGAGGTTGGTGTCTAGTGACTTTACGTGGTATATTAAAGCCTGAAGATTGACGTGGGTTGGTATATATACTAATGTCAAAAACTACGTAGATCAAATACACAGCGACTGAATGACGTGGTTTTGCCATAATGGCCTTCGAGTACTTGTTACTAGGGGACGGGGTGGGGTGGGGAAGTAAGAATTAACCATACCTTCTCTCGCGTCTCCCTTACGAAAACTTGAGAACCCTCAGATAGGCTTCGTTAGATCGTTCAGGCATCGAGATCAATTTTCACCATGCTTACCAACCCTGCTGATCATCGATCGAATTTTCCGGGTGAGTTTAAAGCCAGCCGAGGGGATGCTTTTTATCATTTATATCGAACCTCGTCGAAAATTCTATCGTTTCTGTGGCGGGGTGCGGTGCGGTGCCATTACACGGAGAATTCCAGGCACGCGGGGTTTGATACAGCATCCAAAAGGGATGCAGGGTGAGTATGGCTTGACTCGCTACCTTTACCGGTTGTGTATCCCTAGTCCCTTGTATCGCAAATTCCATACTGATATAACCTAAAAGACCACTCGAATCGACCCTGGCACGAGGCCCCTTCTCGTTATTATTACCCCACTCGCATTGACGGGTGCGCTAACTCGATTAGTGCATTCTCCGGGTATCTAGATGGGAGACGAAAGGCACTGCCAGATTTCTCCGGTCCAGGGATTTGACGTCGCATCCCCTACCGTCAACCAGCCTGGCTTCATTCATTCACTTACTCGCCTGTACGTCCCCTGTACTCTCGAGAATGTCTCCTAGCGAACTTCACTTTTCCGTTTTCTCCTGTCGCCGGATGAGTCTATAGACATGACGGGTGCGTTACGCGGTAACGAAGAGTAGCGACTTCGCAGACAGTCCTGGTAATCTAAATGCGAAGAAGAACGTAGGTATCTCTCTCTATGGTGTACTTGTTACGGGGGTGAAGTAGGAGTACTTTTGCAAATCCTCTTAAGGGAAAGAAAGCCAGCGCCGAGAGGAGACGCCTAATAAGAATACCAATCGCAATAAAGTAGGATTTGCATTTGATAAGCATCATAAAAAAGCGCAACGTAAGGTATATTATACATGTCCCTGCATTATATGTATATATATATTTATATATACGACATCAGCCTACGCGAACTTTCAACCGCTTGAAATATCCACTTTGTTATATAGCGAGTCTCTCTGGCATTCTGCGTTCCCTGCAGTCGGGGTACCTGCCTCCGTCCCTTTCCCCTGCGATCGAATTAACTCGGGCGCTGTCGACCCCGTCATCCCGGGTCAGTGTCATTCAGAGTCACATTTTTTCCCCATCGCTCAGCGAGACCGCTAGACAATCAAAATCCGCCTCTGCAGCCCAGCTCCCTGTACCAATCGTTTTTATCGGCGTCGATCGAGCGAGATAGCAATTTCACGTGGAAACTGAAACTATCAGGAACAAAAGGGTCCGTTGACACAGCGTGGTTTGTAGACACTATATCGTACCCATATAAAGGGCGAGGAGATGCCAGGGGTATACCCTGCAGCTAAAGAACAGACGACCTTTGTCCCTGGATCGTCGAACGTTGCCCAGAGGCCCAAACGCATTCGGGGCCCCACGGCAGTACGTTTGTCAGCCGCGTGCAAATGTTGCTTTTTGAGCCGTCCCGACGCAGAGCGTAAAAGTAATTATTGCGCACGCGACGCCACATATTGAAGCCCTTTGTGGCGAACGTAATACTTTAGTCCACTTGCGCGCAGCCTTTGGAGCAATGAAAAATCGTCAGTGGAGTCCTTGAAAAAAAAAAATAAATGATCCTACGTAAATGAATGTAGAAACCAGTTTTCTTATCGAGAACCTCCTCGTCGCCAGGGGGGGACAAGTTTGCGAATCGGGAATCACATACTCGACAGGGTCCCTTACGATCCTGGAATACATGTGAGGTCTTACTGTAGGTTGGTATGGTTACTTGGAATTTCGTATAAGGACAGTAGTTTTACCACGTGCAGAGAAAGGACTCTCTTTTGACTCCCTTCTGGCACAGCCGCGCGGTGAACCTTTGGCGGGCCACTCCTTTTCGCTAATAGCATGCACGCGACCATCCGGACCACACGTGCGCAATAATGGGTAGCGAGTGGGCGTGTGTACATCGGTGCACCAGTGTTAGACCCCCGTACCACTCGCGCTTGGAGCGTTCCATCTGCTCCTTGTTACCCAGAGTTATTAATTAGCTGCCCGCTTACGCTTACGCCTCTTCTGCCCTCTCTAACTCTCATCCTTTCTCTCTCATATACACATAACACACGTCTCCTCTCTTCCTACCTCTGGAACACTGCATACTCATGAAACTACTCCAGCGAGGAAGCCACTTGCGTATATATGACTCCTGCCAAACTCGTAACTCGATATGCACGCGTCATTCTCCGTCGCCTTGAACGAGCCAAGCGGGAGCTCCTATTAACGAAGGTAACAGATCCTTCTCTCGCCACGGAGGAAGATGCTGGACGGACCAAAAAAAAGGTCAGAATACTGGACACACTAGGTTTTCCCTGGAGATAAGAATGCAATTAACCCTTGAAGAAATTATCGCTCGCGGCATCCCGGCTCTTCCGTTAGGGATCACGAAGATTAGATTTTGCGGTCTCGAATTGCCAAATATCCAAGATGGATGCTGGGTAGGATTGACTTTACTTGTTATTCAGGCTTATATATCTTCTCGTGGCATATAGTAACGAATTCATAGGGATTATATACTCTCGTCCTCGATCAAAAGTTATCGCAAGATTGATTCCGCGTTATTACGAGATGCATCTCGCATCACATACGCAGAGCCGTCGCTTTCATTCCCGTCCTATATACTGTACCTTTGGAGAGGTTCACTACCGGCTGCTACACGCCAGAAATGTAAATACCAGTTGGCCAATCAGTCTGATTGGTCGCATTCGCTCGAATGCTCGTCATTCATACGCCATGCCTCGAGCACGAGAAACGTTCGCTCGTGCATCGATGTGTATTGGAGCCATTGTTCGCGAGACGTCGAAATCGAACGCTGCCGCGTCCTCTGCCGATCGCTTATGCGATCCTAGAACGTACGAAAGAAGGTACCCGTGTTTATGGATCTATCGGCACTTTTTTATCTATGCTTTTTTCCTCTCATTCTCTCCTTTTATTCACGACGCGGAAATACTCCAACCCTTTTAGCACGATTGCACCACAATCGGTCCAGCCAATTCAAAAAAATATTGCAGCATGGTCCAACATCTATAGACACTTGTCTGTATATCCCAGTGATAAGGAAGAAGGATATCTAGACATCTGTTGTTTAGCACAACAACACGTGATCAAGTGGCTCATGGGATGTTTACTAGAATCCAGTGTACCGATGCTCAATCTTAGATACCAACGTAACGACTGCTATCCAAGAAGACGAAGCTTGACGATATACAGGAAGATGCTGTAGCTGTCTTTAATGCTCCTTATTTCTGAGTAACACGGATACCGCCATTCGGAACTCTAATCTTCCCCAGCGTGTTTACCAGAGCACTCGAATAAAGGAGAAGTATGTATACGTACGTGGATATGTACACGGTATACGTACAATCCGTAAGGATTTTACAGAGCGCCGAGGTCCTATACTCCCGTGTAAATCTGACTGAAAATTTATTATAGCGGTAAATATAGCCAGTCAACTCGTCGGTTCACAAGCCATACCAGTGAACCAGCCCAGTCGACTCTCCTTCCAGCATTTATAACATAGCCAATGCCGTATAGCCAACCAACGTGCACCCATTTTTTGAAAGGCTGGCGTGTGGAAGATGCGAGCAGCTGGCATGACTTTCCTCCCTCGTACCTCTGCACGTTTCCTCTCTGTACTGTATGTATTGTATATGTATATATACTACCGATTCCATACTACCCGTACTGTAGATACACTACTACGCTACCGGTATAGTATACGAAGCTACAAGGAGGATTCGGGCTTTAACGAGTAGTCTGAGAGGGTTCCATTGAGACGCTTTTGGATTTCGTATAACCATGTGCCCATACCGTACTCCATTCTTTGACTATGTATATCCGCCAAGATTCCGGCTCCTCCCTCTTGTTCTTTCCTCCACTCGAAATTCCGCGCATTATTTAAACCCAGGCCATATCGTTTCTCATTGAGAGAGGGAGTCGCGTGCGCCACGCGGATATACACGCGTTGACGTTGAATTTCGGCGAAGCCAGCAATCAACGGAACTGCACTCATTTGTCCGTTCGCGCGCTTGTAAGACTTTGACGCGGCCGAGAACTTTACTCAAAAGCGACGCCGGGCTCTTTCGTCTGTCTCGTGTGGTAATGAACGCGCGTACGCGAACTCTTGTACGTGTCAGTCCCGCGACTCGGCAGACTGTATATCATGGAGGTGGAGGAGGTGTAACGAGCCCGCGAGTCTTCGTACCGGTTTTAAACGACTCGCGTTGGATATACGTCGTGTTGGAGGCGCGTCCCGGCGTCGTCTCGTACGGGCGTCGTTATACCGAACAGAAAGAAATATGCACGTCGGACTTCTCGTGGTCGAAGATTTTTTTCTTTCTTTTACTGGAGGAGGCCACACTCGCAATCTGGTAATCGTTCTGTCTTGTTCAAGAGAAAATGTAAGGGATCGAGGGTTTTTCCTTCTTTTAACCGAAAGTAAGGTAATTGTATATTTGACCGGCACTTCTGGGAAGCGTGCGCACGTAGCGACGGGGGGTGCGCAGGCTCTTCACGTATATACTCACTGTGAGCTCTTGGCGTCAGGATGAACGTCTATCCCGGCATTGGACCCCCGAGAGATCCCTTCCTTCGAAAGTAAACTGTTTTCTTAGGCACTTGGAACTCTTGAAAAATTTCTAAATATTTACTCGAGAGCCGAAGCCTCCGTAGAGGTCGGATGGACGCGCTTAAACGGTATTTTTCGAGCGTATTACGAGGATGCGTTTAAGTCGCCGAAGGAGGGATTAGAGGATCTTACCCATCATGAGAATCCTTCCGTGTGTCGTGTTTTGGTGGAATGGGTTTAGGTTTGGGTATATATATTCCAGGATTGGGGAATATCGATTCTCACCTATACGTATAGGTACCACACAGTCCCAGCCATTCATCTCAGAGTACTTTTTCACCCGAAGACAAAACCCATAGGTGGCGCTTAGCTATAGCCATATTGCTTTCGACGAGTTTGCCCATCTTTTCTCTTTCTTTCTTCTTTTTTTTCTTGTTCCTCTACCTCCATCATCTTTTTTTTTCTGTTTTCTATCGTTTTCCTTTCGGCCAGTTTCAGGCATACCGATGCAAAAGCATTCCCTTGTTCGAACTTCCCTTTCCACTTGACGGGCGTGGCGTCGCAGAACGCGAGCACTTTCCGTCTGAAAGGTTTGACGGGAAAGTTTTCTGTTCCGGCAAAGTCTGAATGTCGGGCTGCATTAAACACGTATAAACGATTTACGGGGACGGCGAGCAGTCCCTAATAAAATATAGGACCGAAGCCTCGAATTCGGTATTCGTGGGCGTATATACCTACTCCGAAGGGGAACACCTCAGCCGGCCTCGCTTCACACTTATAGTATGGGCGGAGATCGGCCGCGAACCGTTCAAGCGTAGAGAGAGGTTCACGATCTTGATTTAGATTCAAGGCAGTTTGTTATTTGCCAATAATTAATCGTTTGCATTGCCGTCGTACCGAGCGGGCTTCCTATCTGCTTTGTCATCGCTTCGGCTAATAACTCTTTGGCTTGATAGGCGGGTACGCCGATCATCGCTCATGCCAACGCTGCTGTGCAAATAACCGATTAAACCTTGAAAGCGACGTAGCAAGCTTCGACGAGCCAGTTCTCGTTCTGGGCTCCGTAGAGGAACAAAAAGAAAATAATAAAAAAACGGCACCCTTTTTCTACCTCGACAACCCGCTCGCTCGTCGGCGAATCTCTCCATGCAAACTAGCAGTCCCGATTTGTTTGCTGAAAGAGCCGGTATGCGTGATTAAACGTTTAATATCGGCTGCGAATCTCAATACCATCAACGTATACGTATTCGCTTGTATATTCATACAAGTAGATATAGGTACATTTGAATCGCCCTGTAGGATACTCTATACCAGTTTTACACAGGGGGTTTACGTAGCCCGGACTGTTTATGGCGCCGCACGAATGTCAATAGCAGCTGCTCGCTTCTCCGGCTCTTCCTGTACACCAGGCACATGTACTCGCATAGGTATAACCACCCCCTACTTGGAGATCCTCGTGAACCTCCACGAGGACAATTTCCGGCCGTCGCAAAATTTGCCCCTTCGTCTTGGCTTGATCGTGAGCAAGTGATGTTCCCCGGCACGATACACAAGATACAAAGGGATGATATAGATATGATGAACAAGAAAGGGTGGGGATAAAGTTGAAAACAAATATAAGGGTGAAAGGAAATGATGGTTCTTTGCGAAGCAATAAGAGCTAGGGATGCTGGATAATTCCCAAGTCAACTGCTCCTTGAGCAGGACTAATTGCAGTAAACGAGCGCCGGGGTGCTAACGTGGGCTCGCGTATCCGTGACCCGTGTGATTTTCCGAGTCTAGAGGTTTATATCCAGTTCTCGACGTTTAAGACTCGCTTCGTGGAACCGGAACGGAGGGAGAGGGTACCGACTGGAATCGCTTTACGTTCCGCGTTCCGGAGTTTGCACTATCGGTAGAGTAGGATCCAGAGTCACGTTCTGCTCGATGCACGTCACCCCTTAGCTTGTTCCTTTTTATTCCTCCTCATTCTTACTCTTCTCCTTTCTCCGTCTTTTGCCTCGGCTAGATTAAATCCCTGATCATAAAACCACCCCCGCTGCTCAGCTCTGCGTCCTTGCGATCATTAAACTCTGGTAATCTGGCCCGATTGAATCTTCCGTCTTCTCAAGTGAAAAGTTGCCGGGGTGCCACGGCAATTTGCGAGCGTTTCGTAAATGGAAGATCGATGCAAGAATGCTTTTCTTATGCGTGTAAAAAGAAACGGAGGAACAAAAAACATATATAAAGATATATAGCACACGCCCATGTCACTGTCCTGATAACGATTATGTTCTACTACCTTCTAGAATCCACTCCTCGATTCTCCGCGATCATCCCCGTAAGCACGTACCCTTAATGAAATCTCTCCGATTCGTTCATTCGGTAAAATCATTACAATCCTAATGGAATCTCTAGGTTGGCAGTCGATTTGAAATACTCGTAGGATAATAGAAAGAGCAACGATAGGGCTGCAGTAACCCCCCACCCCCGGCGACATCCACGCGATACTATAAGGGATGAAAAAAAAAGAAGCTGCTAGGCTGCTTGACTAAGGGGTGGTTGGCGCGCCGCGTTTCACTGAATCGGAACATAAACCGAGATGTGTAGAGAGGAGGGTGTAAGAGGCGGCGAGGGAAGGAACGGGAGGGAGAAGGGCAGACGCGTGGGTATGAAAATTTCAATTGGTCGAGGGTAAGCTAAGCGTTCCAGGGCGAGGAGTGATGGTAGGTAGTAGCTAGGTATATAGATCGAGTCTTGGGGGAGAATGTGGCACAGAGAGAGGAAGTCGAAGTGGCTGTGGACCGAGTAGCTAGCTTGCTATACGGGGGTAGGCTATGGACTCTAGGCTCTCTTACTCCAGCCAACCCCGTCTCGAGTCTCGACACACCAAGCTCTGCTCTCAACGAAGCCCTGGGCCTGGGGCAAACTGCATAATTCATGGCCTGGCTACACCAGAGCCTCTCTTCTGTCCCTCTCTTGCACTCACTTCGCTCAGTCTTTCCTGTGGCTCTTTCAGTGTCTCTCTTTCTCTCTCTCTCTCTAGCTACACCGCTATACCTTGCTACACGTACCTTTCCTCGGCATTCTTCGTCCACTAGCTACCCTGACTCTATAGCACTGCATCGCGTGTATTGTACGTCAGCATGGGCGAATAAAGTTGGCTCGTAGAACGTCCACCTTAACGTACACTAGAGAAAGTGTCGGAACTTGTGGTGCGGTGGAGTAGACTGGCGCCTCGGAAGGTATGTACATTGCATAGAGAGGGAAGGAATAAGGGCTGGGTTGGATTTGCTAAGTCGTGAGATATAGGTTGGGTGAATAAGTAGTTAGGTTTATATTTTGCAGGTATAAAAGAAAACGGCCTTTGAGTTCAGGTGAGACCTGGTAGCAGGTGCGGTAGGTGTGTACGGTAGCGTCGGGACGCTCGAGGTCGCGTCGAGCGTGAAGCCCCGAAGGTGAACGAGTTCTCGAGGAAGAAATCATCCGCGAATTCCAGACCGGTAGATACACGCTGAGGCTTCCGTGAGATTAATATGTAGATGAGTTTAATGCGCGAATACGCCGCCCTTATTTCATACATTCAACGCCTTAGGGGAGGCTTAGGCAAGAGGACGTCGCGACGGAGTCCATTATCCGTGCGGAATAACGACTCGCCGGCAGGATCTCACGTTCCCATCGCTTCAAGATAAACATCGACGTCTCCGGCCGAGTCCGGTAGTCAAAGAAACACTCGTAATTAGCTAGCAGCCTCTACTTTTTCATTTTTTTTTTCTTTTCTTTTCTCTCTTTTCGTTATACTCTCGAGGGCGTCCCGACGTGACACTCCCCTTTATAGTACGTCTTCCCTCTTCATTTTTCTTTCCAACCCTTTCTGAAGCTTTCTCGAGCATTCCCAGGGGAACCTCTATTCCTGGACGATCGAATACCTCAGCGAAGGGCTTTCCCTCTTACCTTCCTCGTAGAATCTGCTTTCCCCACGTACCTCTACCTTGTGTACCTTCCCCATTGGCGGCACCCTACCTGAATCCCTTCGTACCTACAAAAGGGACCGTAATTCCGAAGCTCGCGTGTGTCCCGCCGATCTCAAGCGGATGCGAGAATCGAGCAGGTTGGAAACGGGCGCTCTGGCTATAAAGCATTCCGTGAATATTAAATCTTCTATCTCTTCAGCCTCTCCTTCTGCCTATCTTCCACTCTTACTTATATACCGTTGTATATGCTAGGTGTATATATAGGTACCTACGTATGTACATTCGGCTTATGGCTCTCACTGAATTTCATATACCTTGGCTATATACCGTTGAGTTACTGCTTCAGCCGACCTGGAGTGTCGTTAACGCCCTAAAACCTCCCTTGTCCCGTAGACATCTTGAGACTCGCCATGAGGATGATGTTTAAGTCGTTGTTCGATCCAGTTCTCGTAATCGTCTATGAAGCTACGGCACTCGATGAAATATCTCGACGATCTTCTGATAGCTTTCACGCTTTAGAAAGAATTCCCCGTCTTTACGCGTGATTCCATGGTGAAAATACTGAAGGAAGAATCGATAAAGCAGAAGTAAAATGATGGAAAAGGGTTTGGACTTTCGTGAATGTCTCGTAGGAATCCACACGGATTTACGCTGCTTTGAACTTGCAGCATCCGTCTAATACGAGGCTCTAGGATTCGCACTGTGGCTTCGGCGTATACCTACATAGGGAATTAAAAGACAGTTTCTAGCACGTGACGTCTTGCTAGTAGGTAACGGGGCTGCGCACAGGAGCCACCGGTGCTCTTCGACGCGGCAGCGTCACGACGCCCACGAGCGAGGAGTTTACGGATTCTCGTGAGAGAAGGGCGCGTGTCCCAGAAGGGTGAAGAGACTTTCGAGAATCTTTCTCCCATGTCGAGAAGATCACGATCTTCTCCTCTCGAACGATGGTGCTCCTCGTGATTCCTGGTACCGCACTGTTCATTCATGGGAGAAAAAAAATGACTCATCTTCGTAGAAATCCAATGGGATTGATTTCGCGAGTGCGTTTGACGACTTTACTGTACTACGTGATGCATCTCGTTGTTAGTCTCGTCATTCGCCAGCATCCCGCGAGACGCCGAAGAAGCTCCGACATCGGGCTGAGACGCTGGCGAAATAATGAGAGTCGACGCCATTCCCGGTTCCCAGCGCGTAAAGATAAACATCAGTGGACACAACTCGGTAGTCAAAGAAATTCCCGTTAATTAGCTAAAAAGTCTTGGGGACTTCTCCTTTTTCTCTTTATTTCATGTTTTTTTTTTTTCATTCATTTCTTTCCTCCCTTCCTTTTTTCTCTTCCTCTCCTTTCATCGTTCTCCCACTTCTACATCCGAAACTCGCTTAAGGATTTCTTTTTCTTTCTCCGAGACTCCACGATCCTCGACGACGTGCCACGTCCGTGGGGGCACAGTGTACCGTGCCCCTGGTACCCGGGGGCCCCCTCGCCGAGTTCTCTCGTTCTCTGCCGTTCCGATCTTAATCTCGATAATGACGCGTAATGGCTGCTAGCGTGAATGTAGCCCTTTGTCCGTGGGCTCCTGTGGAACTCTCGGTGGCCGTGACTATCTACATGGCTTCGACGCGCGCCATTTGACCTACCGAAAACTACAGCACACACGAGAAATAGATCTTAACGTCCTCCTTTGCTTCCTCCACTCTTTATCGTACCTTACTTTCTTTTTTCTTCCTTCTCGTCGCCACGCTTGGCTCTTTCGCTCCGTTCGTCATCCCTATCTTCGCTGCTTTGGCGGTTCTAACCGACAGTCATTCTTTTTCTCTTGCAGAAGCGGTTATGAGAGTTCGATGACTTCGAGCTCCCGGACTACTATGGACTATCTGAGAACGTCACTTGTCCTGTGCCTGATCTTCCTTCGCTTCTACGCTGGACACGCTATAGACATATGTAAGTATTACTGATAAACGACAGATCCACGGAAATCATTAGGAATCCACAAGAGCATCTTGGAATTCAAATTCTTCCAGTGGGTGGAGATCGTATTAGACCAAAGAATCCAACGCGGACCTATTGGACTGAACCGTCTCGTGGGTAGAAATCGAACAGAGGAAGGTATTCAGTTAAGGTTAGATTGCTTACCCGCTTGCTTTCACACCGAGCTATAATTCTAGCGTTCCTGGGAATAGGATGAAAACATACTTCAGTCCTGTTTCACGTCTTTCACTAAGATTTTGCCTACATTAAACCCACGGGCACTTCTATTCGGGTGGCTTCCGTCCCATTGAACCTGTACCAAGAAAGGAGGGCTGCGGAGAGTGTATACCCCAGCATCCCCAGGAGCGTCAAGTAAATAGAGAAAGAGATGGGAGGTACGAGGGAAGAAGAAGTAGAAGCTCGCAAAGTATCCGCGAAAAGTTTGCGCCCGCGCGTCGCCCTTTTTGGCAGGAAACTGTTTGTAAGACGAAAGAGCGTTCCTGGGTTTCGCGAAGGCGCTTTTTACGCTTCGTAATCTACATCCTACGCCCGAGGATGTAAAGGGGGGAGGGGGACCTGGAAGGAAAGCGTCGTAAAGTTCCGGATTAATTTGGAAAATGTTCGCGCCCCGTCGGTTCGCCGGCGTCTCACCGTGATTTTCCTCATTCGCTTAAAGAACCCCCCCGACGGCTCCTTTTATTTATCGAGGATTATCGCCCGAACGCGGAACAACTCTGTTGAAGCTAAAATGGATCGCCGCGACGGCATGGCGTTTAGTGAAAACGGCGAGACTCAATGGGACCGGAGTGTAAGAGATAGAAGGTATAAGAATTCCATGGAAAGAATACAATTCAACGTAAATGCGAAGGATAGACGAGGATGCGCGTGCAGACGGGTTAGAAAGTGATTGAAGAGAATCGAAGAGGCGGTGAAGCACGCGTGGACGGTGCGGGTAGTGGAACGCAAAGGAATACGCGAGAATACGCGATACGTACGACGGGGAATATAAATAGCGTAGTTAAAAGTTAGAACACGAGATGCCCCCTGCGGTGGCTGAACTTGTACATTGAACCACGTTGGTAAATTCGCGGTCGTGTAAGGGGGGTTGCAGTTAAAGCGTGCATAAATTGCAATGTTAATGTTACCGGCGATACATAAACATGTTGTACGTTGGTCGGATTGCGGTCTCTCCGCTAGGCCGCGTCCGCTGCACCCTTCTCGGCCTATGTCCGTTCGCGAGCTATAATCCGCTATAGGAACGTATAGAGATTCATATGGGTGTATATAATATATATGTATATTAGGGCCGCACGCGTGACCCGCGTAGTATGCTATTGTCGTTTCAATATAGAGACGGTCGAAAGGACCGTGCGAATTTTCCGCGAATTCGTACTACCGAAATCCATGGTACTGGCGAAACGATGGATGGAGGTAAAACCAGATGGTGGCACACAATGACAACTACTGGTCTGTAGTCAACCGATTCACGTATGTAAACGTGGCCACGAGCTGATCCCTAGCTCATCCACTATCATCCACTAGTGGGCAACGTACGCACCGCCACCAACATCAATATTACGCACGTACCGCTAGCCCACACCCCTGCGTACCTATGTACGTCTGTTCAGCGTCGAACCGAACGGCCAGTACCGTTATGAAGCCCTTCGGTATCCACGTAATGGCATTCTCACCCTTTACTTCCACAATCGTGCTGGCTCAATTAGGCGGCCGAAACGTCCAAATTATCGTTTCATTCCGCCCTTCGTATATTAACATAACAACGCGACAATTAGGGGATTGTCAGGCTTTTTTTTTTTCAGGAACGTTGCGTTTCCTCTGCTGGGACTGTGACGTTTTTATTGGTTGTTGGACGTATTTATCAGGTGTGGTTGGGTCTTCTTGTTAAATAGAATTTTGGTCGAAGGTACGTCAGTGAGAAGACTGTTATTAAGATGAGCTGATCTTGACGACAGACGACGTCTGGATGTATTTTCATGAAAGCGCACTGGGCCATGATATCGAGGGGGATGAAAGATTATGAAAACAAACGTAAGGTCGCAATATAATCTTGTGCTCGTACATGTACTAAAGGGGTTGAAGAGAACCCTCACTCCAACCCCTCGGGTTCGTTCAGGTTCCAAGTTGCACGCAACTTGAGACGCTGATTGCGTCGGCTGGCAGGAATCGGAAAGAGGGGGTTTTGAAAGGGGCGCGTAAAAGTAGTACTTCCGTTACGCCAGCCGTCACGGCGCCGAGGGGTGGAAGACGCGCGCACGTTAAACCACCTTCCACATCCACCTTGGCGTCCGCCTTCCGTTTATTTTCCTTTAAAGACAGAAAAATAGTTCTCGCCGCTTAAAAGAGAAAAGGCAAATAAGAGGAAGTCAGGAGTGCCATATTCCTGTCTGGTAAGCACTGCAGGCTTACTGTCTATGAAAAACCTTAGAATTACGTTTTCTTCTCTTTGTACCCTCTTACCCTTGATATATTTTGAAATTTTGAAATTCGTTCAAAAATTCAAGGAAAAACAGTGAAGAGGTCGAGGTCAGTTGAAAAATATCTTCCAAGAAACCACGTACTCGATATTTAAGTAAGTCGTGATTTATGCTTTAATATCACGGCGTAATAAGGTACGGGACGCATAATATGTTTTTCGCAAAAGACCCAAGAGTAATTAATTTACATTCACGCCCATGAACAAGAAAAGTGGCGGCGGCAGTAGCAGCCAAGGGAAAGGACTCACTCTCTCTCTTTCCCTCTCTTTCTCCTTGGACGAGATTTCTGGCTGGGGTCGAGGTCGAGGGAGCATAGAAGGTACGCAGAGGGATGAAAATGAGGAAAGGAAGGAGCGCAGTGAATAGAAAGAGCGAGAGAACGGCAACCGTGGCCACGTCGTAGTCCCTGCACGCAGTCATTAATAATAATCACGGAATAACAAAGAAGGGCGGGGCCAAATTAAATTTACCGAGTAGAAAATCTTGTGATGGGGATTTATATCGCGGTCCGTATACTGATTTCCCTCTACTCTCGTTTATCCTACCAGCTACTCCGATGTTCAATCCAATTCAACTTCGGTCCAATTTTCATTTCGAAATTCTCAAGACATTATTCAAGCCTTCTACAGAAAGATTAGGCGCAGTACCACGGGGTATCGTATAATTGAAGCAATTACGAACTTTACAGGTGTACCATACAGTCAGCGTAGAAAATAAGAGAGAACCAAAAAAAAAGAGGAAAGTGGTTATCAATTTGACAGGTAGAACCAAAACCAGGGCGATAGTCTAAGGGCGATAAGAAGGGGCATTCAATTTCACTCTCTCGTGTGGAAGACGGGCGCACACACCCTTCCGTTCGGGGCTGTCACTCCCGAGAGTTATGGACGCTGAATGAGTGGCTGGGGCGGGCAAATGTCGCATAAGTTACATCTCTTACTCGCTTCTTTCCAGGATGTCTATAAATACGAGATCGAACCTGCCAGCCTTGGCTTGGCTTCAGCTTGGACTGAGTTGGCTCGGTCTGCTTTACTTTAGCCAGTTTCGTCCTTCCTCTTGAGCCTTACGTTTTGCCGACCCCTTATGGAACTTTCCTCCTAAGAAACTCCCTAAGAAGCGTACACTTAACGAACTTCCATAGGGTAGCCTCATATTTTCCCAAAATCCTACGATCCGTTCGACGTGCCGCAAACGAACTTGGAATAACAGCTAAATACTTATCGTATAGTGTTATACCAATCGTATGGTCCAATCTTGATCCGTGGGAACATCACGTTACTCCTTTACACTGTATACTGATTTATTAGAGCCCGTAAGAAATTATAGTGGGAAAAAGACAAATCCGAAGAGAAACAAGGAAACTCAAGGCGATAATGGCTTGTCGCTCCTATACGAGGAATATACGCGTCCGGCCGCAGACACGATACGTTTGTTTACGCCGCATAATACTCACGGAATGATTTACTCGCATGCGATATACAGTGGAACACTGGAAAGAAAAGCTGCGTGGTCTTAACGACCGCAACGTATAACCAGAAATAAAATACTGAGCGAGAGAGCATTGGAGATCGTGGCGAAGTGTTGTAGGGACCTGGTCCAGTGACGTAATGGAAGAAGAGGAAAGGAATAACAGTACGTATAGCATGTAATGCTATAACGCTACTGGGAAACGCGTATAACAATCGGTCCTATGGCCATTCGTAGATACGTCGAGTAACTTTTAATGGCGGCTTCGACGAAAGTTGCCCTCAAAAAATGCTAGAGTCGTTCGCCGCGTTCTTCGCAACTGCCATGAGAGCCGCGGCGGTTATAAATCCCTGGAATTATTTCCTACGGCAATTCCACCGTAACGAACGTAGCTACGTGGCTGGGAAATGAGCGTTACCTTGGCTCCATGAAACTATCTATGTATGTAATATACCTATACCATTTGTAGGTATACCTATATGGAGGATAGGATACGATATGGAGTATATAGATACTGAGATATACCTGTAGTCCAAAAATGGCCTTGGCGCGAATTCCAAATTGATGAATTTTCTTATTCTCTTCTTGCAGCACAATGCATCGCACCGTTAGGCATGGAGTCTGGAGCAATTCCGGATGTGGATATCACAGCCAGTTCGAGCTTCGATAGCGGAAATGTTGGTCCGCATCATGGAAGGTGAGTCCCGTGTACAGAGGATACTATAGTATATTTTGTATAGAGATAGAACAAGGTTAGGAAGAAAGTAACTTCATACGCGTACGTAATATCGTGCAAGTACCTATACAGCTTACGTAGGGTATCTTCACTTGCGAGAAAGATGAAAAAAAAAGATCTGTCCTGAGGGTTTCGTCTGAGTGGGATTTACGATAGGGCGAAAAGCGGGTCGTGAGCGATTGTCCTCGCATCGTTAAGGGCTGGACGAGTAGGGAAAGAAAAAATATAGGAATTGTCCGCTCTCGGAGCGTGACTTTTTACGAGGACGTAATAATTGTCTTGATCTGAATTATTTATACGGCCCGCGGGAACGACCCGGCAGTGAGTGCACGCGTGCCTACACAGTCCTTTGGCTTTATATGTATAAGTATATAGTACGGTATATATATATGTAGATGCCATATAAAGGGAGCAAGATAAAAGAAGGACACCCGGTATAAATCACCATTGCGAGACTATAGCTCTAATTCGATCTTTAACAGGCAATGAGAATTAATGACATCGGTGTCCCGCATATGAGAAACACTAGACTCGACTGGACCATTCTTATCGGTCACTCTGGACCTCTTAAAGATTATTAAGGCTTCTCGAGGCTCTCCTTTAATTACGCTATGGCTAATTATTCACTCGGGTCGGATGGGAATTTCAGTGAAATACTGATCGACCTCTCTTTCACTCTCTCTGTCTCTCTCTCTCCCCCTCTCTTCATGCTTCCACCGTCTACCTTATCATCTCTTTGGTCTGACTCTCCACGCGCAAATTTCATTAGTAGGTTGGTACCTACGCGAACTCGGACCTTCTCACCATTTACAGAGTACTCACTATTCCTCTCCGAACCTCTCAACCTACATATACCCCTACCTCCTCTCTCTCCCTCTCTCTCTCTCTCCCTCGCTCCAGAGATCGATGAGCGTGCTCTCGAAAGCTTTATAGAGCTCTAGGCGAATCGGGATCGATCCCTAGGAAGCTTTCACGTTGGAAAGCTTCCGAAGGTACAGCTTGAGAGACGTTAAGACTTGAAAAAGCAAGGGTGGTGAGGAGGTTCTTTCATACGAAAATCTCTTCCACCTGCAATGAAAACGATCAACGATCGTTGATCTTGCTAAAGCTTTTCAAGGTGTACCTTCCTCGTAAGCGAGCAAGATATATCCTGGAAGCACCGATGCCAGACGCGCTTCTCTTCGACTCGAACCCAGTCAGACAGACAGGCAGGCAGGCAAGTAAGCAAGTCCAAGAGGCGAGCGAACATAATCGCCCGGCGGAGATTTATCGGGGACAGCGTGTTTGGAATGTCTTTGATGCGGACTGTATCAAAGTGGCAGGCAGTTTGAGCTCTCTTAATGGGGTATGAGTTATGAGCTGCGGGCTCATGTAGATCCTCGCGCTCCCTCTAAATACTGACGCACGTACCGAACACCGTACTTCGGTCCTGTCAAAGCACAGTGCGTGCCGTCTCTCTCTTTTCATACGGACTACATCACAGAGGGTAGCTCGTATTTTATTTAGCGCGTGTATGCATTTCTTCGATTTTTTTTTTCATATTTATTTTTGGCAACTAGCATTTTTTTCAGTGCTACCATACGGTCCTCTCTTTCTCTCTGTCTCTTATGTCGTAGCGTATGCTCCACCGCTTGTTATCCTTATTGCAAGCATTTTTCTAGCATATATTTTACGCTTTGTAAACGCGCCCAGATTCCTTTGGGAATTAACGCAGGGACGGGGGGAGGATTTCGCACCGCCGACCATACTTAAATAAACTTAGTACGAGGTCGTCTTCTCGCTGTATCTGTATCTCTTATTACGCACTTGCTATTTTTACCGGAGAAACCACATCCGCGCGCTGGCGATAATTTTGCGGACGGGAAGTCTCGTGTTTCGCGAAGCGATAACGCGAGTCGAGGAATATACCGGTAGGATGGGGATGCCGATAAATCGATCTGGAACGGAAACCCTCCCTTGCGTCTCTTTCCTGTCATTTGATAAAGTGCATAAACACATTGGTGACGTTGAGAGTGACGTAAGCTTCACTGACACAGGCGAGTGTTATACTGATACGTGCGTAATTATGTTTACGCGATAACCGATAAATGGCTAATCGGTAAACGAGGACAATATGATGTTTTGAATATTTTAGCAAAATATACGAATTGCTTTGTGTTGCAGAATGCGGCAGGAGAGTCATGGCGGCGCTTGGTGTCCAAAGCAACAGATCACAACCGAGTCTCGTGAATGGCTGGAGATCGATCTTCATACAGTGCACATGATCACTGCCACAGGAACTCAGGGACGCTTTGGAAATGGTCAGGGTGTCGAATACGCCGAGGCTTACGTCCTGGAATATTGGCGACCTAAACTTGGCAAATGGGTCCGTTATAAGGGCGTTAGTGGCGAGGAGGTGAGTTCTCATTAAAGCTGCACGATCAATAGCATATTCTATACTGGAAAGACCCGGCTACACCTCGTAACGAGAAAGGGTTAGCTATACCCTTTGTCAATACAGTAAATCCGCATTCACCATATAAAACCACAGTACAAAACCTGGAGTTGATATTTTACTTAAAAAAATCGTATAATCCTGTAAAACCTTGGAAAAAAAACCGTTGAATCTACCTGGTTCCTTAGGGGTTGAAATAGTACAGGAAGCTTGCAGCTTATTTGTATGGGAGGTCGGATCAATAAAATGAGGGAAGGTCGTCGCGTGCACGCGGGTCAGACGGTTTCAACTTACCTATATAAACGTTGGGCATGTCTGAATAGGTAAAGCTCGCAGAAAGCAGTTCGCGGAAATCTCCAAGAGGGTAGGACCTTCGAGGATACTTCGTCTCGAGGCAGGTAGATAAAGATAGTTGGTTATACCTAGGCTGGTAGGTTGGTTTGTAGGTTGGTTGACTAGCAGACTCCTCCCGCATAATTAAACAAAGGAGTCCTCGTCTTATCCGACTTAATCTCCGTTAACGAGTCGACTTGTCCGGCTTTCGGGCTCGAAAGTGGAAGCTCCTGTCGCGGTGCTTTGCCACCGGTAGATGGTGGTGCCTAGTTACGTTCGCCAAGCAGAAGTAATACTGTACATTAACATAACATGGGCGTTGGCCACGAGCCGCACCTTCGCACCACCGGTGCCACAATTGGAATTTGTCCGGGACCCAAAGTGGTGAGAAATAAGGAACCTGCTCGGCATGTATAATTTAGAACCAATTATCCGTCGAGAGTCGAATCCCCTTTTACGAAGCCGTCGAGTGTTCACATGTCATCGTATGGGCGACAGGATGTGGGTGGAAAGATAAATATTGAGATTCCATTTTTTCCTCCATCTTTTTTTTCTAACATCAATATATCACACGAACGACAACGTAATACATTGGCGTCTTACTATTTCCTCTTCATATACTGCGCATTATTTCATGTTCTTTTGTCGCCTTACTTTTACTTCCGCGAATCTTTTTGCGAAAAAAGTATCTACTTTCATAGGAGGGAGAGAGATGCAGGACTATACTGTGGTACAAACGAGATACGTGACGCGCGAAACAATCGCGGCCGCATGAGACCCGATGGAATCAAAAGGATGGATGATTCCAAGGAGAATTCCGCAGCATCCTGCTACCGGGATAAAGATGTCCTTCGGTCAATCTATATCGTCCCATGAGGACCACGTCTAATTATCCCTCGGGGCGTGGTGAAGTTAATGACGGAATGGAAGGGAAGATTCGGAAGACCCTTTATTTTCTACCGTCAGATGCCGTTAACGTCTAAAGGGTGGTATCAGCCCTTTCTCGAGTAAAGACGCCGGTACAGCCTCTCGAGTAGACCCTATCTTATTTCGTGATCCTAATGAGTAAGACGAACGAGATATATACCCAACTGATCGCAGAAGGTATACTAGTCTCAGAAAATATTCCACAGGCTTTTACGAAAATCTGTCGAATTTTTTTCAACTTTGTAAATGCATAATTATTTTTTATGAATTTTACTTCTACCGGGTAATCCAACAGATACGAATATTCCTGGTGAACGTGAGATGAGCTTGTCCCGACAATAACGATTTGAAACGTTACCAATAATCCCTATCCCGAATTGTGTTTCGTCCAGGTGATCCAGGGAAACACGAATACCTACCTGGAAGCGAAGCACGACCTGGAACCGCCAATCTGGGCCAGTAAAGTCCGCTTCCAGCCGTACAGCCATCATCGCCGTACAGTTTGCATGAGGGTAGAGCTATACGGTTGTTCGTGGAACGACGGCATAGTATCCTATTCGATGCCTCAAGGCGATAAACGCGGCAACTGGGAGTTCTTCGACGCCACTTACGACGGCTACTGGGACGGAGAGCTTCGTCGTGGTCTTGGACAGCTGACGGATGGACGAACCGGGCCGGATAACTTCAAAATGAGCTACTACGATTACGACAGAGGTCAAGGATGGGTCGGCTGGAGAAACGATACTCGCGCGGGTCATCCTGTCGAGGTTAAATTTGAATTTGACCGGGTGCGAGAGTTCTCCGCTGTTCACATATACTGTAACAATCAATTCATGAAAGACGTACAGGTAAGAAGTCATCATCATACATTTATTAAGTTATTAGCCATTTTTTCTTATATCTGATTCTCAAAATACCCTTCGCTCAGACGCGTTTATCGGATGGGTGAGAAAATACAGGAAACCGCGGTCCCCACTTTTACTCGATATTACGAGACTCGCTCGCCTAACAGGAAATTGGAGAGGCATCTCCTCTCGCGGAATAAGAAAAGAAGCGAAACTTGCGCAAAAAAAGAGAGTAAGAAAGTAATGTAAAAAGAGAAGGATCTTTCGGGTCGCTCTTTAATCCAATATATGAAGTGTATATATATATATCTACGTGACGCGACTCAGTTTACGGAAAAGTCAAGACGTACCTCTCCAGTGCTCGAGGGAGAAGCTGCTGTACTGACACAATACCGATGACGTTTAGCCGTAGGGGTAGAAAGGATAGACGCAAGGGACGGCACAACCTGGACGAAAATTTTCCGCCCTGTATTCTACATTTTATAATGGTCCGCGAAACACGAGGTGGTATCAAGATTTATTTGAATGGAGCGCCTCATTACCCACCTCAGCAATTGTATGCCCGCGACCGAGTGAGCGCAAGCCAAGCTTGAATCCGGTAGCGACGGTGTCAGTGGGAGGGAGGGGGTTGAATCCGGGCGCCCAGGGGTAGCGAGACCTCCAGTAAAGGGGGATGAGAGAAGAAGGTAACTTCACAATGCCAGCAACCAGCGCTAGTGGGTTCAAGCAGATATGCCACGTATTCAAATACAATACCGACAGTCTGGCAAGTCGGGGTAGTAGGCAGTAGAACCCTGACGATGCGACCCCTTCTATTAACAAGGGGGATGAAGACGGTGGCTCCGGTAAGGGTGGTTGGCAAAGGGGCCCTGAGTGAGGTAGGCTACTAGCTAAGACGAATAAGGGCGCAACTGCGCCCACTGCGCATGGATGGAACCAGTCGCTCCTGAAAGACAGCACTTCAAAGCGCAACCCCTCCACCCCTCGGTAACGTCGAAAATCCATATGCCCCGCCGTCGTCTTTACCCTTCGTCCCCCTTAGAGGCTCCCACTCTGCACCCCCCCTAAGAGAGTTAGATAATCTTGGCTTTGTAATCTCTGTCGCGGTATCGTCCCTTCGGGGCTTTATTCAAATCCCTATGACGCGACTTGTCGATCTCACCACTCACTCATTCGCCCTCTCTCTCTCTCTCTTTCTCACTCTCTGACCCCCTTTTCCTTTATCACGAAAATCTTGTGACCTTTCACCATTCTTAATGTGTCCCGATCATCACTGTGTTACAGGTGTTCTCAGAAGCAAATATCCTGTTCAGCGTCGGTGGCAAGCACTATACCGGCGATCCGATCGTATATACGTATATGGAGGATCGTATTTTTGAGAGTTCACGTAATATCACTATTAAGCTTCATCATCGTATAGGAAAGTTTGTCAAATTGAGATTCTCCTTTGCTGCCCGTTGGATTATGATCAGCGAGATTACCTTCGACTCCGGTGAGTACTTTTCTTCCTCTCTTGTATGATGTTTCGATTCTGTGCATGATATTGATCGGTAGCTGCTTCAACTGTACGTTTACACGCATCCACGTACATTTGCCTACATATGCGTCGAGGTTAACTGGAGTGTAATTATGCGAATGAATATACGGAATGGAGGGTATAGGGTCCTCATTAGACGACCTCATACGTGAGAATGGCTGTACTAAGTGCACTGCTTACTGGCATTAACGTATTATAAGGATTTAGATGTCGCGGAGTCTTTCGCAACGTAGAATTTTGCTGTATACAGTTATAATTACCATAAACGGAAGTAAAAGGTCGGTACGAGAGTAGAAGATCAGTTTTGATATTTATTCGAAATTACCACAATTTCACGACAGATAACGAGATTCGAACGCGTTCACGATTACAGATATCGCGCATGGCAACTTCACACCGGAAGTGCCACCTTCGACCGAAGCGCCACGAGCGAGAGATCGAAATTCTGCACGCGACACACCGCTTCAAGCGGAAGTGCCAGTCTCCACAGCAAAGCAGGACGATCCGACGTACATGGCCGTGATAATCGGAGTCCTCACTGCTGTGATACTTCTACTGGCAGTGGCCATCTTCCTCATAGTTTCACGTCATAGACAACGCAAGAATTTCGCCAGTCCTCTGGGAGCGAAGAATTCCATCCCCTCAGGAAATCATCAGCACCTGTCACCAGAGTCGGCCTACGGCACCACTGAAAAGGATCCCTCGCTGATGACGTACAGGGTCGAGGAACTCGACGACAGGTACGCCGGTGCGAAGCTTACGACTCTTCCGCGTGACCTTAACGATCGCCTCCTGGGTGACGTAAGACTGGACGAGTACCAGGAACCCTTTCACGACAAATACAGGGAACCACCTCACGCTGCTTACTACGGATACAGTACAGTGGTCATAGACAACAAGGATCTCCACGATAACGTTGAACAGTCTGGTGAGTCAAGATAATCGATCTAACCTCATTTTTAAATCTAATAAAATTATTCTATACAATACTGAGCGTCCTGCGACACTGTCTGTTCATAGATGCTACCTACGACTATGCAGTACCTATGCCAGTACCAAGCGTAAGCAGCGATCAGGACAGTGTCTTCTCGAAGTCCTCGTCCCGGGGTAGCGCGAAGGTAAGCAACAGCAATAATCCACCCACTCTCATACATTCCTACAAAATCAAAGATTGCCCGAGAGGAATAAAGAAAAATGGCGTCAGGCAAGTGCGTTAAGCTCTTTCAGTCAAATCCTTTGTCGTTTTCTTTCATTCGTACGCGACAGAGAATTCACTGGAAAGTGCAGACTGCTTGATCTCTCTGCATTCACCGCAGCTTCCACATACGTTTACATACGTATATACATACGGTATGTGAAATCCCTCTGATATGCACGTGCGTGCATCAGGCTTGCTTACAGAGCTTTTTCCCACCGCCGCCACCACCAATGAGTGCCCCACCACCAAGGGGTTCGAGCAATATGACGTACTCAAGTCCACCGAGTCCAGAGCCGATCTGCGAGCGTGAACGCAGGGGTAGCAAACGTCGTGAACATTCGTTGCATAGATATGCGTAAGGTATATCATCCAGCTTCCTGGTGGGAGATTTCGCTTCGATTCGCTCGCTACGCATCTTACGTAATTGTCGCTGCGTACGAGCCGGAGCTATTCCTTCTTACTTCGTAAGTAAAACTCCTAGAATACGCTTACGCCTTACCCTTGGCATCGGTCGCAAGCAAAATCCGAGACTCGTTCCAGAACAATTGACCCCGGTGCAAAGGGTCGTGCGTGATCGCACTCGTAGCTTACATATGTCGTCGAGAGTTTCATGCGCGCGTAACCGATCTTTAACTCTTAACCTGTATACCGGGGTGGGGAGGGGAGGAGGAGGGGAGGGTGAAACAGTAATAAGTATACCTACGTATAGTTAGAGAATAGGATCGATTATCTTTGTTCGAAGAAATATACAAACACTCTTGGAAGTCATACTAGACGTAAATCTTCTTTTCTTTAATATCTCGTGATACGCCTGAGAGAATGCTAGAATAATACGGCACCCTCTTTACAATTCTTACACACTATTTTCTCGTCCTGTATGCTTCCGAGGTGTTCCCCGATAACGCGATGAACCCCAGGTACACGGTGTGAGAAGAAAAACTGGGAACTGAAATCGGCATATCAGTTATACGATACAAACGATTTAGGCGTTATCGCAACGCCGTGGATTCTTCTGGAAATTTGCTGAGGAAACAAGATTCAAGGAATATTCGTGACTGGGTTAGTTTTATTCAAGAGAAGGCTGTCAGTGCTGTTATACTTTTTATTTTATATGCTAGAGAGAGAGAGAGAGAGAGAGAAGCACGGATGTAGATACAACTGTTAGAACAATGAATCTGGAAAGCCTCTGTGCTTTGTTATCCTTTTTATTTTTTTTCTCTTTCTTCCACGTGGCTTTACGAGCACACGTAAGCAAGCAGGCAAGCAAGCTGGCAAACAAACAAACAAAGAAAAAAGCAAGCAACGAGACGCAAAGTAGCTGCCGTAGGAGAATGAGCGCCGGCACGCTCGAGCGAATTTCCAGAAAGAGTCGTATCATCGTTTCGGTGCGTTCAGCGCGCATGTGCAGGATCGATCTTTCGCTCTGCGTTTTAAAGAAGCAGAGAGCACGAAGAGAGATAGAAGAAAGAAAGCAAAAAAAGAAATAAGAGACGCGGAAAATAAAATGAGAAGCGGTTTTGCGAGCGTCGATCGTCGTAAAAGACTGACGCGAAATAAAATATTTGAATCTGCACGGGCGAAGTGCGCGCGCATGCGCAGATTCGTAAAACGTATTATTTATTGCGTATAGCACGTCTAACGAATTTTTTTATTTATATAATAACGAGGATTAAGCTACCCTTATTTCTCTATCTACCGACATCGCCTTCATGCAACGAGGAAATCGAAATCCAATGTAAGAATCGACAATACAGGGATGAGACAACAATAATACTACTATCGTATGTAAAGACCCGACCATATTGTGATATACGAATCGACAAGATTTTCACGTACCATGTATTTAATCTCTATTTAAAAAAAAAAAGAAAGAAATGATAAAAATGGGAAAAACATACTAAGAAGCTTTATTACGGTGAAATACGTCACTTCTACAACGACTGGATCTTGCTGTTCGTTTTAGTCTTAAACACTTAATCGGTATCGTCGCCACGTAGGATAAAGTGACAGCTTTCAAGTGCTTCGTGTAAATAATCATTAGGTACTTCGTTTCGTAACGGAGGTAACATTTATGGTTGGGAGGGAGAGAGAGAGAAAGAGAAAGAGTGGGAGAGAGAGCGTGAAAAAGAGAGAGAATAAAGAGAGTGCATCGCGACGATCGTCGCGGCGGAATAATTTCATTGCAATAACTTCATTTTAGCGGAGTATACTCGATAACAGTAATAATTGTCAATTTATCCTATGCACACCAAGCGATAACGTTTAACGAGTAATAAAGTTTATAGCCGCGGGAACGTCGTTAAGGCTAATACAGAAACGTTAGGCGAAATGGCCGATTCGTACTTTGATTCTCTGTGCGCCACCTACTCGTATATACTCGGTGATATTTCTTCTGGGATCGAATGGAGGTAAGACATAGGGAGAACGTTAAAGTAAAAGAAGACAGATATATAAACATAAAATTTTCTTTATATCATAAGAGAGTACGAAGTCGCGCAGCGGATTAGAGAATGGGTATATATATATATAACGCGAATTTGAATCGCGAGCTTAATGACGTCACGACGGACTCTCGCTTAAGGTATTAAATATATATATATATATTATATATATATACGTATTATTTTTCAATGTACATAGTAATGTAATTTATGTAACGTTATATAAATACGCCCAAGAAACAAACAAACTCTGTAAATAATTGTATTATAACGAGTACTACTGAGTGTAATTATATTGACTACCGGATGCGTATTTGATATTTGTGTGCCTGTATCCTTTTGTATGCTATCGAAATAGAATATATATAGAAGACTACGAGTATCGGTACTGTACACATGAAATTTGTCCCTGTGACGAAATAAACTTTTAGCGAATCGAATTCAGCAATTTCATTGAATTTCCTGTTCTTCTGTTGTTTTTATCAGAAATTCCTCTATCTATCCTCTACCATCTTACGTATTCACCGTTCCGTTCGGTCACGTCGATTCTTACGTGCCATTACCGCACGTTAAACTCCCGGAAACTACCGAGCGCTCCCGCCCAAGCTAACGTACGATTATCAAAGCAATTGCCATATCTTCCAAGCCATTCAGGATAAGCCAAACGGGACTCGCGAAGTTCCGGCAAATGAAATGGCATCCATTGGAAATTCCTATAGTGTAGCGACCATCAGGGAAGCGGACCCTGAGTGCAGCTGCTAATGTGGCTCCGTGGTTCCGGGATCGCGTCATTATTTCACATCCATCACTCAAGACCAAATGCCACAAGAATAGGCGTATATTCGCACCCTCCATGAAATCCTGCTGCATCACATCGAAAATTACCGCTTCTCACACATCGAGGTTCACGTCGACGCAGACTCAATGCCCGTCGAGAGCGCCAGGTTACGCTTGGTTCCGCTCGGTTCGTTGTCGGTTCCGCTCAGTTCCGGTCCCGGGTTATCACCCACCCTAAAACACCTCCAACACCCCCGCCACGAGTTCGACTTGTGTCGACCCTGGAGACTCTCTGCAAAGCGTCGAGGCGTTACGCTGAAACTTTTCGAACCGGATATGGAAGGGGCGCCCACAGCATCTCTACTCGGTACCGAAGGAGAGATCCTTTCTCTTGAATTTCAAGGAAATTTTCGAGACTCTATACCCATCCTCTTGGGCCTGTCTATTGAGACGCTCCTGGGCGCCACTTAAGAACCCCAGACCCTGTCACCGTACTGAAGATCGTGGAACGTCAAACGCGTGTCCTCGAAGACAAATCTCCTGACTGCGGGTCGTGCCGGGTTCACGTTGCTGCTCTCAGCGGGTCGTTAGAGTCAGGTTCGCCTTCCAACATTTCTTGCTGTTTTATTTTTAACGTCGCCGTCCCTCTCTAATTGCCTCAGGAAGTCACTACTCAACGAATACATAACTGCTATTTTGATATTCCGCGCCCGCGACGTTTACTGTATCTTACACAAGTTAGTTTGTTGCTACGAAAAGATTCATCGATCGAATCACACGTTTAAATGGATCATATGTATATATCGATATGACGTATAAATATATCAAAGATATATCTATATCGCCCCTACACTCGTAATCGTATTTCTGATAATATTCAGAACTCTAATAGAATTCTAAATGACTGCACCGACAGTAAATACACGCGTATATCAATGGGATTGACCACTTTGAGTTCACTGGGACGAATGGCCGCTCGAGTAAGTACAAATGACGCGCTACGAATTGCCCGCTTAATTATTCGACAGTCAGCGCCTAGCCTTTTAATCGCACAATTGGGATTGCGAATGGACGAGTGCGTGTGTTTTATTATACCGGATGGGGGCTTCGAGTGCCATTCAAATGCGCAACCATGCCCATGGCTTTGATTCACTTCGCCATATACACCATTAGTGTTTGCTGCTCGGTCGAATGAACGACTGACTAACTTTTGGTTAGTCAGATGAGATCATTTACAATGAACGAGGATGATTAGCCCTCGTCTAGACTTCATCGGTAATCAACTCGGTAATTCTTACCGCCATCTTTCATCCTCTCGACCATCCCCACCACTCGCACTCGTGTCGCGTTTATTTTCGCGCTGTAATTGTTTCCGGTGAGAGCGCGATTTTCTACTTGGTTCCTTTTACTCTTCTCAGTCAGGTTCTTTAAATATATCTACCAAGCAGGAAGGTTGGGTAACCCTTCATCCTACTCCTCCTCCTCTTTCTCCTCCTATCCGATGCAGTTTTATCTAGCTACGCCAGTGTCTCCGTACAGAGTAAAGCGCAACAATACAATTTCTAGGGATACGTCCAATTGTTTTCTTTCATTGAAAAGGATCCTTCTTTGTTGGCGGAACTTTGATCTTGGTTGGCCTCCTTCAACGGGCGGATATCCTTTTTCTGCGGACACGTAACGGGAAATCGCGTAGACGACCGGGCAAACTCAGCATCCGGTCTTCCCTCGCGGATTGAAACGCAAAACAATGCGGAGTGAGGACGTGCTCGTTCTTTGAATAAAGAAGCGAGAAGTCCCAGGAATGGCGCGGATCGAACCATCAGCATTTATTCATTCGGAATATTCGATTAGCCAATGGAAAATCTTTCCCCGGCGCTGAAGTCGAGGAAGTCGTTCTAGGATATGACGTTGCTTCCTCTTCTGGAAGGATACGTCTGGTTCCACGCGGTCTGAGAATATTCTTCAAGATCCTCTAAGGTCAAAGGTAAGTAGGCAATGTCGAGATGGAAAATTACTCTTAGGGTACAAGACCATAACATTTCACGGATCAATGAATTTTATGTGAAAACATGAATAAACCGTGAGAATATCTACAGCAGTCATTGACGACCTTAGCATCCAAATGGTTCTCGCCAGAACCCGTCGGCTACAATTTGTCTCGGCTCGTGTACGCTGAAAACTTTATGTCCTTAGATTAAACGGCAACCGTCACATCCGTATTACATCGTATCCAGCCACTTTCTCAGCTTTACCTATTTCCGTTAGAATTTACAGTACAGATACTGCAACTATAGCTTTTCTGACTTATACAGAAGATACATCTACTACTATAACGTTCCAGGCTCCGTGTCGGGCAGTCAAGTGCAAATATTTTCTGGGTCAGTTAGCAACGACCTAGTTCGCGAGAACAGCGCGAACCAATCGATTTATCGTTATCAGATACTCGCACCCAACCCCGTTGGTGAAAGGTCTTTTCCACAAGAAGGTTAACGCTGCTATTCACGATAGATTCCCTATAGACTGTAAAAGAAAAGCCAATTCCTGAAAACGTTCAAAGAAACTTATACCCTCTCCCTATAGTAGCATATATACAGTATATCTGTATGCTATACTTGTACTGTATAGAAAAGCTGTACTCCAGAAAACGTGTATTGGATAATTTCCTCGGACTCTAATCAATGACTAAAAATTGCATTTGAAAGTTATACCTATCGGTAAGTCATCAATTGAACGTATACGTTCTGTGCTTGCCATTGACTGTCCAAATGAAAATTGATCAGTCACTGATCAGTAACTCACATACAAAATTTTAACTCAGGCAACTACCTTACCAAGTGTACACGAGGCGTTCGTTATCAGTGAAAACAGAGTCCAGAGCGAAGCAGTCCATTAATATTTCAGTCCCCTCTCACCTGTACGCTCCGCGTATATCGAATGCCGATCACGTTTTCATGAGTTCCGAGACAACAGTGTGTTGCGATGAAATTAATTCGTCCTTTCCAAACACAGGAATATCCAATCCCCGAAAGTTCCTGAGGCCAGCACAGCGTTAACTACTCCTGCTAGAGTGAGCAAGAGTAAACGTTTGCGTTTTATAGAAAATTATCAAAGCTTATACCCAGTGCTCTTAGTATAAAGGTATATACCTTGGTATACCTGTTTACGAAAATTTTTGTAAAATATTATCCAATAACAGAAAGAAAAGCAGGCGCATTAAGGGCGCGTCTACCTATTCACAGTAGGCGTGCAGATTTTCACGGGGTTTTTAAGTAAATATTGAAATATTACCTCGAGAGAGACGACGGGTGGTAGCACCTCGGATACCAGACGCCAGGCGTCGGCGCTCCCGCGTTCTCTGGACTACAGGGGTAGGTATAGACGTGAACTCACACATTTGCCAGGGGGTGAGTCGAGAGGACAGCGAGTACCGATGGGAGCCAAGACGCAGGGGCTAACTTTTCTCTGAACAAGCGTTCGGGCACCCCCCGCGGCGACACCACGCATAATCTAATTTGTACTTCCCTAACTAAGCTCGGTCCCTCCAACCGACAACTAACAACTTGCCTGGATCCAAACCCTCTTGTCCTTTTTCCACTTCTATATGTTTCCTTCTAGTCCCCTTGGAGGACCCATATATACTTTTCTCCAACACCCTCCGAGTACGTACCCCTAGCACGACGTACGAACAAATTGGCTCTGTTTGACAAAATAAAAGCATTTGCCCACTTGTAGTATATACAAGAGAATTCTTGTCGAGTTACGGCCAACATACTTGGGTATGTACACCCCATGATCTATATACATATATACTTTGTCCTTGGGGGGGATGGAGAAGAAACCACAAGAATCAAGCACAGCAGGGAAGGGGCTTATAGATATAAGTATGTACGTTGTAAGTATACAGGCGCGTGTATAGCTTATGACGACGACTATAAACGAGAATCGAGATGCGGCTTTGTTCGCGCCGGGACGCATTCTCTTCCGTTTGGATGCACGTCCTGATTCCGTGGCGCTTATGGGAAGTCGTAAGTCCCAAGTTATATCAGAGCGTACCCGTACGATTGCTCGTTCTCGGAAGCTGTTGCCGGGCCAGTTGCGCAAAACTTCATATCCAGAAAGAGAGAGGGAGCTATTATAGAATAAGAGAGAATAGAAGGATGCAAGTACAGCATGCTATACCTCCTATTCGATAGAGTCCGGCGCACCTAGTTTTCTTAAGTTTCAAGAAGCACTAGCCCCCCCACTGTCCTTTCGATTTACGATCTCAAGTTCGTTCCATTTTCACGAGAGTACGCCGTCGAGTGAAAAACTTCTTAGGAAAGTTTGGCTGTTTACGAGAAGAAACGGATGATTTGTCTCTGTGATTATCGTACCTGCTCACTGTCAATAAAATAGATAGCACGGACGGCATGAACTGTGTAGTCAGATATCTAATTATTTCCATGAACACGGTATAGATTAAAATCCAATGCTTAGCTAGCTACGCCATAATCTATATGTATGTGTGTATATATATATATCTGACTGTACAGTACTCGTAAGAAGCGTAAGGAATACGTACAGAGAGAGTTCTCTCTAGTAAATTCCGTGAAATTTATAAGCCAGAGTAATAGAGGCAAAGCTTAGCGGAGTGTTCTCGGTCGCGTAAGCTTTAACGAGGACGTCAAGTAATTAACGTCGTGTTAGCAGTATCTCTTGAGCGACTCGTGGACGACTAGCAGCGAGAGTAAAATTGTCATTCGTAAGATGGAAACGAAGCTGGTAAGCGTACAGTTGGTAGGGCAGAAGTCTATCTCCTGGATATGATTGGATGAATGAGTTTCTGGATGTTGGTACTGTGTAGCCTATGGATAGGAGTTTGGTTATCCGTATACGAGTCGATGTCTCCCTTGGCGCGTATAACTGGCACTGTAATAAAGATATTTAAAAAATTATGCACTCTAACGTCTAGGGATTTTATGAGCGATGCAGGACGCCTTTGCCCACGTATGCCGAGCCGATGTACATAACTAACATACATACGTCTCGTTCCTGTTACAGACCGAAAGAACAAGTCAGCGATCTCACTCGGTTGGCTATACGTTCTATACAGTCGCCTTGCAGTCTCCCCTTGTTTTATAACCCGACGAGTTTAATGTTCACATCAAACTTTTAATTGCCCGACTTGCGTTACAAATTGCTAACAGATGGGCCCTGTTTATGCGCCCCGTTTCCTATAAAAATAAATCAGACTCCGATGGGTCCCTGTGCCGCTATCGAGAATTCGAGATGCCAACGCGGTCATTCGGTAGGCAGAGCGCGTGCCACTAGTTATGAGGAACGGTATCCTTCATTTTGTTTTCATCCCCTCTATCTATTCGTAAAAGACAGGTCTGAAAGCATCTCGGAATTCAATTAGGATTTTGAATATCATTAAGATTTATTTATTAATCGTAAAGACTAGAGTGGTCCATAAGGGATGCTGGTAAGGATTAAATTTTTGAATTTTAAAAAATTTTGCAAATCATAAAATTTGCGATTTTTAATGACTCTGTATTTGATACTACGTATCCTTTCACTTTTTATACTGTTTGCTTATCTGCTAGATAACGGACAGGGTCTGAATCTCGAATTTCAGGGACACGACTCTGGGCCCACTAGGAAGTAGATACTGTGAAGTTAGGCCTAACCGAGTATAGTAGTTGTCCTGTTGAATCCATAAATCTGTTAGATGGTGTCGTCGTTAAGAAAAGTCAAATCTCCCGCAGCGAGAGACGCTCGCTTGTTTCTGTCGTTGACATCTGAGACTTGACACGAAGCACGCCGACCGCGAGGACGACAACGCGGGCCCCGATTTTCTGCCGATTTACGAGAGAGTTACCTTCCTGGCAGGAGATCGTCCACTCCAGGTCTGTTGCATTCGGTATCTTGCGGCAGGGAAGATCGGCGCGGGACCAAACGGTGTAGAAGAAATATTCGCGTCAGGGGTCCAGGGCGACGACGTAGACCTGACGACAAGGGTTGCTCACGGTGAACAAGGCGGAGTCGGTTGACGAAGGTGGCCAAGACGCATCCGCATCGAGAAACGCCGCCACTCAACACCGGCATCCCTGGCGTGAGACTTTACCGTAAATTAGTGGCGCCACGGGAATTCTAATGCAGGTAAATAACAGAGCTAGCGGACCCCTTGGAATTTATACTTTGTTAGCAATTAAACGGCGATTACGACGATCTGGCCCCGGGGCCTCTACTTTACGACAATAATTACATCCCCGCTATGTACTGTTAAGTCAATGCTCTTTTACCACGAGGAGCAATGGTATAGCTCTTGCTTTTCTATTACATTTTCCATCCCTTATCTCGATTCCACAAAGTACCTATATCCAGTGACATTTGAAATGCACCGTTTGACGTCCTTTCAATTATTGAAGGCTGTTACATATAAAAGACATCTTCCTGGAGTCTAGACAAAGTACCTAAAATTCAATGTGGCGCTCCTTCGAAAGAGTGACGTCGGGTCCAACTGTAAAACGTAACGTGAGTCGCGAAGAAGTTTTTGGTAGTACGTGGTTGTAGGTGGTAGACGCTCAGACCCTGGATTTCGCCTTCCCTTATTTAAAACCGGGCCTGGCTGAGGTAAATTGCATCCTCAATTTTTAATAAAGCCTAGGAGGGAGATGCTTTGTTGAATGTTGGTATAAAGTGAACTTCGACGTTGGGTAAGTCAAGCGGCACCAACCCCAAACGGCCAAGTCCAGAAAGAGAGTATGGCGGCCAGATAAATAGACGTAGGGAGGGGAAGAAAATATAGGTGGAGTATGGGGAACCAGGAGGACAGTGAAAGAGAAGAGAATCAAAGAGAAAGGAAAAAAAAAGAGAAAGAAAGTAACAGTCAAGAGAGGGATCCATCCTTTCTTCGTTTCATTGTAAATAGCAGTCTCACGACGTTCGCCAGTGTACCAACCCTCTTATAGTACTTCCATCTATCCACCTTTCTTGCAATATTGATTGCGAGGGCCAGGGCATAACGATAGACCCGTCTAAAGTATTCTTCTCTCTGTTGAGAAGACATAAGAAGAGAAAATAAAAGGAATATAAGAAACGAAACGAAACGAAATCCACCCTTCCGTAAATTATTCATTCGTCCAACGACGAGAATATAGAAGGCGCCACTAAGAGAGGGTAGAACGATCGAGAAGAATCTTTGCCGATTGTTCACGCCAAAGAAATATTTCCCCGGCCACTTCTCACGCGCCCCTTTTATTTTTCACACGTAAAACACGTTCACGTGACCCCTGATGAGAGGGTGAACACGGACGATCGCAGAGAGGAGCGGGGGGGGGGGGGGGGGGGGGGGTG
>JARQST010000301.1:1372920-1498459 GCA_030142225.1 Pachycephus smyrnensis | reverse complement strand
CCCGGGGGCGAAGCATCGATTTCTGCAAAAAACCAGTACGACTTCTGGCGCTTTGTGAATGAAATTAATTTAGACGCTTATAATAAAAAAGGGTAGGAACCCTTTGATCGATCATTGTGGATTGAAAAAAAATATAATAAATAAAAAGAGGGGATGGGTTTATATCGTGCGTATTATAATTAGACGTCGCTATAAATCCCTCTGGTAAAAGCGTAGACGGCGCGTGGATGCATGCTTGGTTATATATATATATATATATATATATACACATACATGTCCACATTATATATCTATATACTCATGTGTATCTAAAGCTCATTCGAGAAACGGGAAACCGAATAAGAGAAGTCAGGGTTCTTGTTTACGGGTCGCGCATCATTGAGCGCGCGTATTCCTGCGAATAAATTTACTATAAAACTGCCATTACGTCAATGTTTATCTGCGAACTTACCGGATCGTTTCTAAAATATACAGAAGTCGCGACTCGGTCTTATTGTTTCCCTGTGTGGTTTCGCAGTAAATATACCACTCGCAAAATACTTTTGTAGTCTTTATATCTATATATCGATATATTCCTTCGCCTCGTTATTCCTGAAAACTTTCCCACGAGGATTCATCAGCGTTCAAAGTCCTTTCGTCCCTTGATGGTTCTTGCAAAACTGCAAGATCGCAAGTAGGTCGCTATCTGTGTGTCGGTATGTGTGCGTGTGTGTGTACATATAATGGCCACCTACGTAAATACTGAGTTTCCTATTGACTGCAGTGACGCTACTCCGATCGCTTTCTTGGATAATTCTTGGCGCCTCTCGATCCACCTCCATTATTCCTTCGAGATCCGGGTCGAGTGTATCGATCATCGTTAGATCGAAAAGGATCGGTCCGAAGCAATCGGCAGCTTTAAATATAATCTAAAACCGATTTCGCCTTTGTTTGAACGTCGCCAGGTACGACGCAATCGCGCGCTTCGTTAAATTAATTGGCTCCGCTTTGGTTTGTGCTATTAAACTTCACTGTCGTTACAACGCTGTCTTTTGCTACAGTATAGGCGCCGGTCAGCAGTACCGGGTTACGTATCTTACAATATATCTATATAGGTAGATATAGCGGGAGCAACTCTTGTTAGGGAACTTCATTCTTAAAATCGGCCGCCACTTACTGGCAGGTGGCCCGCGGCGTCGAATCAGACGCGTTACGTTAACTGAATTTAAATTGCTTCGACGCAGCCGACGCCCCGTTTTCTCTACCGAGCTCACCGGGGATTACCATAATTTATGCGCCCTTGCGCCTCGAATAGCCACCTTGCCGACCCAATCCGAAGCTCTTTATTATAAATCCAAATCAACCGCATAATTCCAAGATATAAACATCACTCTTGGCAGCCATCGAGAGATCCAAAGCCAGGGGGGCCCGACGATCCCTTTTCTCGAGCATAGATATACCGATCTATAATAACCTGTACGCGCGTTCCTTTATGGATTCCTCGTTCTATACGTATTTGCTTAGTGAATTTAATATATGCGTGATAAACTACCGGAATCCATTATTTGGCCTTTACAAGCCCCTATATGGAAAATTCGTGCTGCCCACTTTCGACGGGTCTGATCCTTGGCTTAGATATTTAATCCGGCAACTTTTATCGCTTTACTCATTGTCAACGTAACAATTGCATGGACGGGCTACCAGTCCCTTGGTTAAATCTTGTCTCCCACGGGTGTCCAATAAATATAACGATATCTGGAAGTCACGTAATATCGTTGACACGGATACTCGAGGAAATCTCAGAGTCGGTAGATTAAAGACGATCTCAGAGAGCGCAGGGTCAAACGTTATCTGTGAGACTCGCGTTTCTTTACGAGGCCTGCTGGCTTCGTAGCACCCAGTATCGTACACACGTAACTACGTACGTTCCTGATTGTTGTACGACAACCGATAACACTGGGTAATTGATTGGGGTGTTACCCTCTGGAAATCGTAAAAACGTCTTCGGCTAATCGTACCGCTGTCCCAGTTAATCGTTTCCTCCTCGTACGCCATATTATTTTACATAGAGATCTCGTAAACCGTCAACCGTACCCTGTATATACGTTTTATACTAGAAACAAGAAATAGATTTCTCAGGCAATAAATGTTTCCCAGAGACAGAATTATTTTTTTCGAAATACAGTGTAATATTTTTCCAAATGATTCTCAATGGTTAATGAAACGTGGGCGCCGTATTTTTATATACAGAAAAACGATCCTCCGACCTCAATGGCTATTTTGCAGTAATGGTCTTGCGAGCAACCACAGGAAACTTGCTAATTACCGAGCAGGGCCGATTCTACGGTTGGCCAAGGGGTGGTAGAACTTTTAACACGGCGATGCGATGCCCGTGGGAGATCGAAAGCGTAACCGAAAGCAGTTTCGTGTCCGTAATTTTTCGGGGTGGCTGTATATTAGTATTAAGAGAGTCGCACGTGCCCTGGGCAAGTTGCTGCAAAAGCATAACGTAGGTAACAAACGTACATAAACACGTAGCCAAAGGTTAGCTTCTATAGCTGTACTGAGGGGGCCGTTGTCCGTAAGCCGGTTCCACATGGCGGCGCGGGAGGGGGGGGGGGGGAATACTTGCTATCCGATGGGGGATGCTGTAACAGGGGCGTAGGTCCAACAACAAACTCCCACTCGTCGTTATCACGCGTTCCTTCCCCCCTGAGGCCATTCCTATTTGTCCTCCTGAGAGCCAAACCGTGTCGTAGTTTCCGTCGGCGTACGCCACGGCGCCGCCGGTTTGCCGAAGAAGCGAAGAACGGGCATCGTTAACGAAATGGGGTGTGTTGGGGGGTGGGGGGGGGGTGGATTACGCAGAGATCATAGTATCACTATACGTGGTCGATGAGATGAGTATAGGTATTCTAAATACCTTAATACGGTAAAGCAGATGCTTCGAATTCACAGCTTATAGTTTGCGGAGTACAGAGACGTCTATACGTACACGAATACAACGCCGGATCTACTGTCGCTGACTTGCGTACCAGCCAAGGAGGCGCTACTTCGCGATTCGCAATCGCGACACGGACCGGATTATCCAATTGAATTATTCATTGTAGTCGGTCTTGTCAAAGAGCGTACCGATAGAGTTCTCTTGCCTTCTCCTGGCCCATCTTCATCCTTACCCAAGACACTTTCCTCCGCCCCCTTTCGATTTATTCATCTTCCTCGAATTGATTTTAGCGCCGGAATAGACGCTACGTCTCGCAGTTACTGTTACAGACACTCCTGAGGAAGATTCACGGCGCCTCGTTACGGAGTTCTTCTGATATCTGTCAAAGCAAAGGAGGCGTCAGGTTTCACGGGTCGAGTTGTGTCTTGAGTGGTTCTACCCCAGGAAGGATAATTTTTCTAAAAGTCCTAAAGCATTGAGTAACATGTTAAACTCCTCTGGACCCTTCGAGATATGTACCTCGATGCAAAAATCGTCTTTTCTGTCTGCTACTACTATCCTTCGTTCACTTTTGGCGCCCCCACGTTTCATCCTTTCCTAGTGCCCTGAGCTAATCCCAGAAAAAGTCTAGACCTCGGATATAAAGCGCCAGGGCTCAGACTGTCGGATTTTTTTTTCAGCCTTGCAATATCTGCGATATTGGTGGCGTAATGGGAGAAACGTTGAGCAGGAGTGTACGGCCATCTGAGTCCCAGGATGAGTCATTGGGCGCACTGGGAGCATTACCGATGCTGCTGCAACTGGGTCCATGGCTCATGCTGACTCTCACCAGCGGTAGCCTCTGAGCTACCGTAATAAATCCAAGAGCGGACTTGCCACAAGCTACCTGTCTACTAACCTGTATGGTTTATGCGTAACCCTGGTATCCGTAACTCTCATTGCGGTTATAGTTATCTAGTCCTGGCCCAAGGTCGCCAATTTCTACCTTTAATTCATACACGATTTATAGCCGCGCGGTATTCCATCACGGCAGCTGTTATGGCGAGCCTGGACTAGGGTCCGCTCGTTAACTGGTAGACAAATAAGAAGAAGAGGAGAATACACCATGTTAACGAAGAATGGCCGGGGCACCTTCACGGTGATGCCGGTACACCATCACGGGCCGTCGTAAAATGTAATCGTATCACTGTAAGGCGCGAGTACTTCACGGCTCGTAAACCTGAAAGTGATGAGACTTATTTACCATATTATTATATTATACGCTTCCATGAATATTGACGCGGTTGCATTATATGATGCAATCGGGTAGCTTCCTTCTCGCGTCCAGTGACCATCTCGTTATGCATAAATCACAGGGTGAACGCATAACCAGGTATACGTGTCTCTAAAGAGTATCAAAGTGGCTGCCGACTAGTTTACATCATTAATTTTCTCTCTCGAACATCCCCCAGTTCTCGCTTACTAGTATCCCAAGGTGGTTATTCTATGGAATTTGTAAGGAATTTTGTCAGAGGATCTAAACAATATCCTCGAGAACACCCTAGTGGAGACGTTATTCGGATTAGGGTATGGGTACCACAGGGTGAAGAGGCATCTGTTGCGCCTCCGCGAGCAACATTTACATAATCGCCAGGCTCACCACTCTGCTCAGCAACTCCTCTACTCTGGAGTGGCAGAACCAGACAACCGAACAACCAGTCAACCATCCATCCAGACGTTTTCGTTCCTCTTTCGACGTCTTCGTCCTTGGAAACGATGTACAGTCAGCCCTTGAGAAACGGTGCAATTACTTAAAAAGGAAGGACACTGCCATCAGGATCTACAGTAGCTACTCATAGAAAAAATATATATATCAACCCTCGACAAGCATTGGAATTTAAAAAAAAAAGAAATACCAGCCGAAAACACTCGGCCGGAATTGAAAGTCTGGCGGCAGGTATTTTTCATATACGAAAAACTATCGGAGTGCTTTTCACGAGGAAGCAGCAACAACGGTGTATAGACGAGATCAAGCATAACTGCTTGAGGCGTCTTCCACGTTTCTAGAAAGCCGGTTTCAGCCTGGAATTAAGGGTAGCCGGCGCACATCCCGTGGCGAGGGCTGCATCCTCTCGCATAATGCACGGTATAACAATGAGTCCCTTTCGGCGCGCCCCAGGATGCGAGCGTTACAGCATCACACCCAGGGTGTCGAGGACGGGTACGGGAGAAGATAGTAGACGGGAGTGATATGATTTGCATGTCGTAGCACAGCGCCGAACACCATCGCCAGCCATCCTTGCCAACCTTAGCTGCCGGTCCTGTCTGGCCTGTCTGCCAGTCGTCTTCTTCCGAGGGGATAGCTTTACGAATACGCATATACACACAGTGTATATCTATATATACTATCTAACTATGCACAGGGCTATATAGGCCTTCCTATGTACTATGGATATACGTATAGAAGGGAAGTGACGTGCGATGCTGCATACGTAACGAGCACCATCCGCTGTAACTTCCTATACTCCTGGCTTTTACTGTATCCGTATCCTTTATCTTCGGTTATGCACACTGTATTTCTTATCAGACTGAAATGCTGTAGGATGACAGTACGGTTTTTGTTATTGTACTGTATAGTTGGATTTTGTACCTTACGGCCAGTCCTGGTGAACCAGAGCTGAAAATCGACAGAGGGTGTATATATATATAGGGTAGCTCGTTAGAAACAATCGTGAACACTGTGGTTAATAGAATGACTGAAGAAACGCAGAACGTGGAATGAATCTTGTGCGACCAATGGAACGGATTGGGACCGATCGATCTGGACGATAATACCATCTAGGACGGTGACAGGAAAAAAGAAGGTTTCTTGTTTAATGGACTCTCAGTAACTCGTAACTATGGAGAGAAGTCGGACTGCAGAGAACGTACATAAACTACTGTGGCGTGAACAGGAAAATTATTGATAATCCATTCAATCAGTTGTAATCCGAATGATTTATTCGCGAGATTTTTTATGTGAAATATGTCTGACGATATGAATTATATTGAAAAAGATGGAAAAAAAGAGTTACGACTTAATACCAACAAATGGCCGTTGGCGCTGTTCCAAAAATTCAAACGACTTCCGTGCGGATCATTTTCCATACGTATTCAACGTTCTCCATTACCAAAATAGATACAATCCAATAACGAAGAATCAGTTGATTATATTCCATTGAATAAAATCGTTCCTTCACGACCCTTAGGATTGACTCAATAAAGTCAAATTTATTGAACAGAAACCAGTTTACGGGTGTCCATACATGGGAATTATGATCTAGATATGTTTTTATTAATCCTTTCCATTCGATTTAACCGGCAGCAGCATATTTGTCACTGGCTCAGCAAGACCACTCACAATTCACAGAAATCGAAACTCGACGCACGCAATACGCTGAGATATAAGTTTTCAAAGTTTTCCAGTTTTGCGGCGCCCAACTTCAGCTGTCTCTCTTCTATACATAGATATAATTCCACAGCCAAAATGGAGTAGCTCGCGTCTACAGATTAGACGTGCTTATTAAAGCCGCTATTGCTTTTACGAAGCGAAGTTTCAATGAGTCAGAGATTATACTGGAGTGCGGGTTGAGGCTTGATATTGCGCAAGCCAGTGATATGCAATACCGCTCGGGACAATGGGACGTTTAAAGCTCCGTGCAACGACCTAGAAAAGTCTCTCGCATCGACGAATTTTAGATCGACTAACCTACCAGAATATTCTGTCCACGTCTCCGGGTATTCTATAACGTCGTACCGTATTTGCAAAACTATGCAGCTACACTTGTGCCTCGTCTGCAGAGCACCGTATAATAAGCAAAACAAAAAAGATATGGAATCCTTGGTAACTGATAGAAACCAGTTATGTTACAAACTTGTTAGGCTTATAGCTATTATACACGTGCAATGAACGCATACCTGGTACGCATATCTGGTAACTTAAAATAGAATAAATGACAGTTAAGGACCCTCTGTAATGGAGGACATTAGATACCCCATATATATCAGGCTTATGGGACTTTAATGGTAGAAATTGATTAGGATTATTTTTCTTATCGAGTCAGAAATAATGACCAGGAAATATGTAGATAAATATGGAGTCGATCAAGACTTCCACCTTATCGCGTTTATTATTTAGATATTAACCACGAAATTGTATATTTAACTTGAGTAGATATCTTTCCTGTAATACGTTCCAATTCGTATAATGAATATACGTGTTTTATGTTTTGGGAAAAAAGAAGCAAATCATAGGATATTTTTATACGGTAGGTATGATATGGAAGCGGTGAGGGTGGATTATCTGCATGACGTAAGAAAGTTATTTATGCAGTAATAATCTTATTTGCCAAATAGCTTCTACACAATGGTCGTGCCTGCGAAGTGAAATCACGAAGTGCGGCTAGAAACCTACCGACAATAACTGTTGTAGCGTTGTGTGTAGCGGAGAGGAAATGCGATAAGACCAGGAGGGCACGATACGCGCGTCGCGACGCCGCACGGCGCCGCAATCATTAGGCAAATGGAAATGCTATTATGGTTCCGCGACGTTACGTCACAGCCGGTTTGCTGGTTTTGCAAGCCGATCCTTCTACTTACACATGAAGGCAAAATAACACTGAACATATATCATCCATGTAATTTGTATTTAAAAAAAGAATAAAAAATCGAATAAAATATAGAGCAATTTCAAAATCATTAAATATTTCATTGTCCGCATTGCGTTAGTTTTTTCCTCTCATTTTCATTCCAACAGCGTCATCAAAGAATCGACATGAAACGTATTAAATTATGGACCAATGATGCCGGGACACGGTCCGCGTATCACTAATGGAATACCCTGGTTTTGGCGTATTTTCGAATTCGCAAAAGTATAAAATCCCAGTAATACACCCGGTCGGTATCGAGCCTATTAATGAGTGACTGGACTGCACGGCTTAATCCTTCAGAGCGAACGTTCCCACCATCCAGCTATTTTCATGCTCTCATATACGGTTACCTCGAATACGAATTTGAAATAGAATATTCTGGAAATTTCCCAGAGGTGGCGGTACCCATAGCGCTATACACGTGTACGATTACTGAGAGAACTGTCACTTCAGGATGAGAAGGATCATCCGTAAGTAAAGGTATTCAGACAGAGCCGTTGGAAAATGTTAAATGGCCAAAGGGGTGTGTACCTACCTTTCTCAGAAGAGCCGCGAAATTTCCAACTGTTTAAACGAATAATATGGCGTCCGTATATACTGGAATGGGAAGAAGAAGCGTCGGGAGGACGAGGAGTACAAGGGTGGCACATCCATATACGAAGTTTGAATCATCCCCCGACGTCGGCAAAGGAACAATTAACGTAGAGGTAAGTAATTGACGGGGAATTCCTCGGTAGTCGCGCGAATTCAATGCTGTTTGCTCAACTTAAGTAATTGTAACGCCAACTGCGGAATGCTCCTACGATGGCCTCTACACGTAGCACGTACCGACACACGCGAGTTCAGACAAGGAAACACCATGTAGCCACCCTAACATGGACTATCGTTGAGCTGCGCGGTAGGACGTAGGGAAGGTGGTACCCAACATGGATGGGATTGTAGCCACTGGGAGCACCTAGGAAAACCCTTGCTATTCGCATTCCAGCGAAAACCCCTAAATTATCATCGTCTGGCGATTGTACTTGAAACAGACTGTACATACCCGAGCCGTTATTCGAAATCGAGTAGGTTACGTGGACACGTATTTAAACCGAAACAATGCATATAAATATCCTACCGATGCCATCCGGTCCACCGCGTATCCTAGCTATTTCCAAGCATTCTGGCGACCTGCCAGTCCATATCGCATCGATTTCAATTCTCCAGGTAAGCATTGTCTGGGAGAATACATATTTCCCTGTACAGCTAACTGCATAACGTATATGCGTATACCGTAAGACTATCAGATTCCAATTAGATTCGATATCATTGTTAATTGGCGAGCCAGTGATAGATATGGTCACTGGCGAGGTTTGAGATAAAAGGAAATGAGGTTCTATCTGTGAAATATCTTGTCGATTGTCTACTGCATTAAAAAAATCAATCCATCAACTATTCTCCTTAGGTAGCAAGACAGATACTAGGTTATAACGCTAGGGGTTAAGCCGCTCTTGGGGATGGTTGCGGTGCACCTACCTCGGAGGCATCTATCTCGACGTTCACATTGGCTCCCGCAGCTTCACCGAGTGTAATCCAATTTGAGCTCTTCCCCCGGCGAAGACGCGCGTCACTTTCAGAGACGTGTGTCGACTCCCTGATGAAATAACAATATTGTTTTTCTATCTTGCGAAATAAAACAGCGATATCCTGCCTGGTCGAGCAATTCCAGCCCGGGCTATTCAAATATCCAAGTAGGTATAGTATATACGCTGGATACCAAAGTGAATCGAACTAGTCCAGGGATCGATTCAGTTTCAGCATTCTCTTGGGGTACGCATTGATATAGAGTGGAAAACTCATTGGAAAGATCTACTCCCAGGGATGGGATGCCATCGATGGCCATGACTCTACGATTACGAGATTGGTACCATTTCAAGAAAAACATGGCTGCCTTAGGGGGACGAGAGATACAAATAAAACTGGGCTCCATCGCGGGATACACACAGGTCTAGAATCCAGTAGCCATTGCGCAGTCCATAAAGTTTGCTGTAGTAGAATGGTAGCTCCTTCCCTTCGCGTTAACCGTACACTCCTCCATGGCCATCAATAGGAATGCCATTTGAAGGCGCTCTAAGAAACTGCTAATAGAGCTTTGGAGCTAAGAGGGCGCACGCGGCCTCTCGCTACGGACGCTGGACCAGAAGACTAACCGGAAGGACCCTGGAGAAAGAGAAAAGGGTGATTGAGTAGTTCTGCCGGAGGACCCTGTAACCTTCTCTACTATTGGTAGTACCTATAGTATACTGCTACCACTACTACTACGATTGCTACTATTACTACCTACTACTACTACTATTACCACTACCCTATCAAGCCCTTCGACCATCTTTTATGTATGCTATTTTCTCTACCCATACTAGCACTTGCTCCTATTCGCCTTCCTTCCTTTACCACATCTTATGGCCTTGCTTCTGATTCTACTGTACAAAAGGTTGGGATACATATATACTACTCCATTCTGCCATTTACCCATTAGCACGATTCGATTGACCCTCGTCCTGTAAAAGCAGAACCTTAAAGCTCCTTTCTAAGGTGAATCGAACGCTCTGACAATGTTGCGTGATTATCGCTTTGTTAGAATCGATAGGAATGTTTTTAGTGGGTAGGATAAAGAGATTAATGGAATCGGAATTTTGTCGATTTTAACAGTTTTGGTGCACGGGTAAAGCCTTCAGAGGTTCTCGTACTTGGTTTCACAGAGCTAGAGAATATCTTCGTTGCGACTGCGTTTATACTGGCGCCATCTCTCTGGGAAATTGGAAACTCCAAGTTTCCCGGTTATCCTTTTATACAGCGCGCGGGGTTTCTGAAGTTTCACGAATTTCCTATGGATGGAAAAAAAAGAAGACTAGTCGCAGCAAATAAGGGAAGGGAAAAGTCCTCTGCTTCTCGTAGAAGCAGCGGCAACTTTTATACGTAAACATTTACTTTGCAAAGATTATACATATAGCTCTCAAGGGATAGGAAAAGGTATCGTCGTGCCGACTCCATTATATTCCCCGTCTAAAAAAACTCTGAATTAAATGCCACCATCAACGTCACGCTCTTGGATTATCGATCGCACCCTGCCAACCCCCAAAGTGTTAAAAGGCGCGCAACACCCCGGGGCGGGAATATGGATAAAATATTTTAAGAGAAACATTGACCCGTGAATAATCCAAATCGCCCCTTCCCATCCATACTCAAGAAGCTAACTCGATGATAAACATCAAATGGCACAGTCGCAGAAGTCAGAAGAACGAATATAAGTTACCCCCAGTTGGTTGTGTTTCGGATCCCCTAAATAGCAATTAGAGATGGAAACTTCCCTTTCATGTTGATTTCTGCTTCGAAGTTATCTCAAAGTTCGCATTGTTCTCTCCATCTCTTTAGAAGAACCGTACCCGCTCAATGTACCAGCCCCTACCCTATTTCACCCGTCAGTCCATGGTAATAGGGTTTACAATAATTGTAAAGCGGGTTGCTAACTACTTTCAAAATATTGTGTTAACAGCAGCATACTTGACGTTCAACTGTGAGGAGTCATCTTGCAACTTCGATTTTGCCCGGAAATAAACAGAAACAATTACCCTTTATTTCCTTACAAAAATCCTATTCGCTTTTAGAAACAAAAGATATACATGCACCAGGCACTATAGGACCCAATTTGTAAATGTATACGTATACTATATCTATAAGCAACGAATGATTCTTCACATCATTGCCCGATGACGTCAGAAGAATAAAAGCTTTGAATACATTCCTTTCACCCTTCGCCCTCTAGATTTCTTAGGAAAATTCTTTCCCATTGAGGCAACTTCGTTTAAACAGATTTCAGCATTATTTCCTTGTACCACGGCCGTTTATGCGTAGCCATAACCGCGTTACACGATTTGAAATGTCTCTGGCACACAGACGCACCAGCAAGCCACGGTCCGTTCCGACAAACGCGAAATAAGCAGAGGCGTTAAATTCAGCCACTCCGAATTGAATTAAATCGTTTAACGACCTTATGTTTCGAGGGGAGAACCCTTCGCTACCGTCGGAGGCGTACCACAGACCCAGGGAGATAAATGTAATGAACATTGTAGCTTCGCCACGGCGCCGTTTAACCAGAACCGGAACTCCATTAGCACTATCAGCCAACTTTTTGAAGAATTTTAATTATAAATTTTGCCCACCTCTCGTTGTACTCTCATTCGACTCGTCCTCTCGCAACAGACCTAAACCTGCAACGAGACGTTTCAAAAAGATTATTTTCATCCACTATTTCCCGGCACACACTATCCCCATCAATAACCGAAAGTCTATACTTTACCTGGAAATACTTATTTCTCAGAATGTACGTGCTGTCTGGAAAACTATACAATGATACCAAATGGATACGCAGCAGGGAAGTACATATGTCTCCATATGTCCTTCCATTGTTCTCTTAACACCTTCAAGTCATGTACAACACGTAAAATTGTTCGATGAGCAAATATTACGTGTAACGGAAGTAGTAACGTGCATATAGGTATACGCTCTCACCTGACCATTGTTTTGTACAATATTTTTATACAATTTACCTGAATTAGTTGTTATAATATTTTCAAGAAAGTATAGCGACGTGAACTCGGAAATTATATGTTACTCTTAGTAACTGGTATACTTCTAAGGTACACAGTAGTAATATTACAACTATAAGTACATGTAGGTAATCGTTTGGTAGATATGGGAAAACGATAAAAAATGATGAGAAAATCAATACTGTCGTACCGAACGAAGAATACCACGTGTACTAAAAGCATACGTTCGACAAATAGACTATATATACGTAGATGTATATAGGCGCATACGTATGTTCGATGCACTTTGAAGATTAGGCGACGCCGCTGTTGCGATGAGAAAAGTAGTGTGGACCGGGCGTTAACCTCGCTCCTGGAAAGTTTTACGGGAGACGCGTCGCGAAATTCCGGATAAAAAGAAGCGTGGGGTACGGTCGTGTGTTGCGGACAAAATGTAGCGATTAAAGCGTCCCATTTCATTAGCCGTAGAAAAGATCAGCAGGTATAAAACTATACAAACGATGATCGATGCCTGTGATAATTCCTGTGAGCCAAAAAATTGAAGATATTAAAACAAGTAAGTCTGAGCCAAGTTCCATATAAAAATCCAGAAATACCCAGTATAACGTGGTATCTAAGAATCATTTATTTTACTTAAAAAATTGTACGAAGGGCGAACAGCGGGGGTGTAGTATTTCTTCTCGGTATAAAATCAACCCCACCCAGACGGCGTCTTTCGATAAATATAAATCACGACCGCGAAACTTTTCCGCGAGATCCCACAGGAGAAATGGCCTCGTTCATAAGGGTAAGTGTTAAGCGTATGGAGGCGAAGAAATCGTGGTAGGTAGGTAGACAGGTAGAAAATGTAGTCGACCTGGCGGTAGATAACAAACTAAGAAGATAGCAGGGTATAGAAAGGAAGCCGGGTATATCCCCATGAAGCGACGGCACGCAGACGAAGAGCCGATAATTTTGTCCGTCGCGATGTTGGAAGAGAATATTTTCTCGAAGTGTTTCGCCAACTTTTTCAACCCTCCGATCCTCCGACCCCTGACCTCGGTGCACTTGTGCAGCTTGAACCGTGGGAGAGGAGCCACGTGGCGACGACTCGCCCCTTGAAATTTACGCAGCACGAGCTCTCGCAGCTCGCCGTACCCACCTACTATACCTACAACCCCCTTTCGTCCCCTGCTTCTAGCTACTTTCTTTCTGTGCAACTCACGCCCTTGCACTAACGTAAGCTCTCCTTGGGCACTAACACCCTCTATACCACCCTTGCGGAGAATCGCTACCCCACTCGTATATTTCATCCCGCAGTGCTTTCTTTAATGGACGTTCTTAATAATATATCAATCTCGTTTATGTAGCTCGCTGGCTTGCTCTCTCTCTCTCTCTCTCACACGCACACTCTATCTCTCTCTCATTCTCTTGCTTGTGGAACTACGTTTGGGGTTGCGATATTGGATGTTATTGAATTTCTCAACCACGCTTGGAAGACTCGGCTTAATAATGGCCCCCGTGCTATGTCAGAGAAAATTTCGCTTCGCTGCACCACCTTGAGGCTTGTTCACATAGGGATATCGTCGCGATGCATTCTTTTATCCTAGCTAAGTGTCTAGAACGAGGTGAATTCTCTCATACACAAAGGAAGTTATTATAGATAATTAATTTATTCTAATTTATAAAATAAATTTTTAAAATGATACTATTCTCTACTAGATCACACAGTGATGAAGGTACTGTACTACAGATTGTCCTATAGTAATTTATAGTAATTTCTATTCTATCTGCATCCATAATAGGATAGTTTACCGTACAGATTCCGCGTATGGGAATCGAACGTGTAATTGCGTACAAACGTGCACGTAATGTAATCATAATAGCCCACGTTAAGCTCGAGACGCTTGTAAACGCTCCACGGCAATGTCAGTAGTTCGGTTTACAAGCCTGCAAGACGGGTTATCGCGTCGAGCTTTGCGTTGGAAATCCACGTCTTTACGTATATTCCGTAGCTGATAGCTCTTTCGAAATATCACCTTCGTATCCTTGAATACTGGGATTATAGGTTTACATGCACTCGAGAGATATTGCTGCGCAATAATAATTTTTACTTGATTTACGAACGGAACCATAACACATTGCACGTATTGCACTTTGAAATACATTGACGTTGAGTCGGCAAAAAAAGGTCTTCGTTATTCCGAAAGTGCAATATTACGGAAAACGAAGGATTCGCGCGTCGAGGACGATTTGACGATGAATTGGAAATGAGCGAAACTTAACGGGCATTACCATTTCAAATGCACGACAATTAAATTAACTTCATTCATGAGAATAATAAGGTTTGTTTTCGCGGGCTCAACGAATTATTCCGCCGACTGATTCGGCTAATGCAATGCAGACAAGTAAAAAAGTTTAAGAGACTTGGAGATTCGCCAGTCGAGTACCACTTTACTGAGATTGCCGATACAGCACTGTCTCAAGCTTGCATTTGATATGAAATTGTACTATGGTACAAGAATTTATTCTTTAAGAATATACTGTAGCAAAATTTTCGCATCAATATATGGCCTAAAACTTTATTTATCTTATTTCCTAATATATTCACTAATGGTACGTCACTCAGGTACATAACTTTTTAATGTCTACATACCAGACATATTCATAACACAACATTGACGGGTATATAGGCATGTACATTATGTAGTACCTAGGCCAGAAAATGACCGATCCTCGAACCGGACAGCCGGTACTCTAGAAAAAGTATCCTACCAGGACCACGATGTATGTATAGGCATGTTTTTCGAGTTTTTGGAAGCGATTAGTCGTCAGCAGCGGCGCAGTCAGTTGCGTGGTTGCTCGTGCAGCCTGGCGCCCAGACAACCCGGCGTAACGAGCTTCGACCGCAAAAAAGCTCTCGAAGCTGTACGCGCGACCGACGCCCGGCGTCGTCCCTAGTTCCGTGCTCGTCATTCATCATCACCATTCGGCCACACGACCATTAAGCTACCATGTCCACTTGTAGAAGCGTAGAGAATGTAGAGCGGAACAGATATGAACACCCGTGGAAACTGACTGACAGCGGAACGGACAAACCGATCCTAAGGTTGGGCATTTTAGGTAAAAAAATAAAGAAAAGGAGAAAGAAGGATATATTATGGAAAATAATTCAGTTTCGATGATTGATGTGACAGTAATGAGAAGTCCTGGATGGCCGAGGGAGAGTCGAAGAAAAACGATGTATTTAAGTATACTGATGGGTTGGCAAAGATGGGCAGCATAGATGGGACTTGAAAACAGGCCCTAAGTATAATATGTTGATTAAGAATGGCACGCGCGTCCTTTGAAGATTGAAAAAGACCTTAGGGTGAAAACCCGCTCTTGTCTACTTGGTAAAGTAGAATTAATTTTTTTTCTTGCTCGCTGCATCTGGGGCCAATGGTCGTTCCCGTTGCGATAGATAGGATCTGTCGCTGCGTTGCTATACGGGCACTCCCCATGGATTACGAGTGTTTTCTTAAGGCAGTCCCCTCCTCTCGAGGCGGCAATTTGTATTCGAGATAAACCATTATTGATGCCGCCAATATTTCCCAGTCTTATAAAATAGATGCTGCCCAGGAGGGTTACTTTATTTCGGCGAAACGGGCTAAGGGACAGAGGCGAAACTTTTACACGAGCTTTCGCTACCTATTGCCCTGGCAAGAGAAAGCGAAGAGGAAGCAAGGACGCAGAAGAGGATGCTGCAGCAGGCAGAGACGGAGAGTACAGTGCTTCGTATAGAGAAAGGAGAGCACAGTGTACACTGTGAATAAAGAGCCCCGCCACCTTCGTTATTGTTAGGTGCAAGGGGAGAATAGCGATTTATATGGGAAAATTTAAGGATGAAAAATTACTCGTGTTCGGCCCGGTGTTTTATGGTGAAATTTAACCAGAGAATGGGAACGAGAGAGGTAGATGTTGCTTTTAGCAATGATCTCAGAAAAAAAATATATAGATCAACCAATTTCTAGATATCCGATTTTTTATATATCAAAAATTCTTGGCCGTAATAAAAAATCATCGCTTTCATAGAAACAGCCCTTGCTATTGACTTCCCCTAGAGTTGTGGAGAGAGTAGACGCTTTCTACGTCACATCAACCTCTCAAATCTCTCCGTATGCGTCCAAGATACATAAAGTCCCATTGGGGATGCAATATGTGGAGTTGGGGGTGTCGCGGTTTGGGGTTACTCCTATGTTTGCGTATACGGCCAAGTGTAGGTGCACATAGAAACGCGTTTACTTATTGCCCAGTATCGAGGTGACTGAGTTCGGTTCAGGTTGGGGTGCGATAGGACTCAGAATCAGTCAGGATCTTAAGCCACCATGTTCGGATCTATAGTTTTACGCCCGAGGGTTGCTGCCGCTGATCCCTGGGGCCGGATATTGGATTACAGTGATTTTCAATTATAACTGCACCTATCGACAACGAGGCTGCTAGAGGGTGGGATCGTGAAAAATGCATGAGGACGGCATACGCCTTGCGCTGGAAAAACATGGGGGACTTGACAAACTTATAGAGGTGTGGAATGCGGCGCTTTACCGTGACAAAAAAGTGGCAATCCACTTAATGCAGCAACCGCCAATTTGGATAATTAATAAGAAAATTAGGGGTTGTATGTAATGTTAATTTTTTTGTGAAATGCGATACAGGTGAGTGAATTAGGTAATTCGTACATTATGAAATTAATATTTTTTGGATTATATAAACACTCCTTTGTCGGTGGATAAGTTTAGTAAATGTAGTGAATCCAGGAAAATCGTTGGAAATTTTGCGAAACGTGTAGTGCCTTAGTTTGCCGCACGGTGGCAGCACCTTTCGCAACCCCCAGCTCGTGCAGGGGTGCACAATCTCGATTGCTGAGAACAGCAGAGAAACTTATCATCAGTTATAATAATTTTCACCCAATAGAAAAACTAATCAATGCAAAGTTCCTAAATAACGTCAATTTCTCAGAATTCAACTTAAGTATAGAAATAAATCGCACTCTTCGTAATTACCAAAAAAAAATTGAATATCCTCTACGAAGTGTAAAGGCCAACTATACTATTACTATATAACGAACTAGTAAATTAACTTTTCAATCTTGATTTTTCATTGGTACATTCTATCATAAATTAATTCCTCTCTTTGACGTTAGAGAAATCTCTCCGATTTATCTCAATTTCTCGATTCCAGTAACTAACACGTCATTCACCTCTCTATATATCCCCCCATATACAAAAAGCAAAATAATTAAAAAATCTAAGAAGCATTTAAAATCCCGTCGAATCAGAAAAATTGCACTGAAGCAAAAGAAAAGAAAAAAAAACAGTGTTTCACGTTGCTCGTTCAAGAGATCCATAAACAAACAAAAACCGTCATTCGAGACGAATCTTGCGGTCTCGATCCCCAACGGAACAGCCTAAGTTCAACCAAAGGACATATAAGTGGTGGATGGAAACATTCAATTTGCGGAGTATCGGCTTTCGCGTAATTTTAAGATAAAAATAAAACAGGAACTGTCTCCAGGGGTAGAGACACTGAAAATTCTTCGAAGGTCTCCCCCACCAATGGAAACGCGACACTTCGATGGGGGTACCAGGGAACGTAATATCATTTTGTCACGGAACATGGGAAGATGATCGAGTATTATACTCTGTGGTAAAGTGCATCAGCCGACGGAGACGCTCCTCGCATTAGTCCTCGACGCCGATGCTCTCCGTCGAGAAGTTACCCTTACCTGTCCTATACCTAGACAGACGAATACTGGGGTACTGAACTGATGCCGATATATTGTACCTTATGTTATATAATACCGAGATATATTTTATATACTATATTTACATAAACATATATATACACATATAGTAGCTGGTACGAACGCCTGCGTACGATACGATATCATCCCGAAGCGTTTCGACGGGGATGACTTAGGTGGTGGTTTCATGTTCCTTGAAAGAGGACGTAACGAAAGGTGGCACTCGCCGGCCTGGTGACCCTAGAGAACCAAGAAGGTCATAGCGCGCTTTCAAATTTGTGGCTAAGACCACGGAGGAAGGTAAGTGCAATTATGCTAATCAAATCAAGCTTGGTAAGATGTTCAGCCAGGGGCGGCCACGGAAGGTAATGGTAGGTAGGTCGTAGGGTACGAGCGAAGTGGTTAGACATTAGTTAGGGTGAGTTTGAAAATTCGAGGAGAGAACGTGGTTCTTAAAGGTGACTGGAGAATAAAAGGCATCGGGTTGCATTAATTAGCATATTGATGAAGAAAGGACGATTTGCGGTACCTGATGAGGGAGACGAAATTTTTTTTCTCCTTTGGGGTAAAATATAAACTCGTATTGTATACGTACTCGGGTATCGCTTTATCCTGGAACAAGTAACAGTAAAGCGTAACCATATACTAACAAGGTAAAAAGAACGAGAAAGGAGAGATTAGAGAGGAAAAAAATTATCTATATAAAGAGGAAAAAAAACAAGTAAAGTTTCGGTAGCAATATAATGCGCTTACGAAAACAACAAAACGGGCCTGTACTCCGCAACATGGGCGAGAGTAATAAAACCCCAACGGTATAAGCCAAGAGCGGTAGAAACTTCCGCTACGGATGAGGGATAGAAAATTAAATATTAATTTCACAGACGCGCCAGGGAAAAGCGGCGAATTCTCATCACACATGCCGACGGCAGAACGAAACATAGGCAGGCAACCCTGCAGCCATGAAGTCTGCAGAGCGCAACCAGGTTACCGCCATTCCTACTGGCTATACTGCTGATCCGCCTGGTTTCCACCTCTGGATCGAAAAGGTAAAACTCATCTCACTAGGGTGGAGTACCGGACTCCAGGGGTTATTTTCACCAGGATTCAAAGTTTAATCAAGTCTTGCTACTACATAAATTATTTCACTCGCTATACGGCGCAGGTACGATTCCACAGGCATTCACCTTCGTGTTCGACAATTCACTTTCACCCTCACCCTTACCGATTCTCCGAGAAAGACGCTTTCAGGGAGTAATCGACACCGTCGAGCATCCCGACGCCCTGCGTCAAAGAAGGAAGCGAGGAAACTCGACCCCCACGAGAGTTTCTTGTAGAATGTGGAAAAGGCTACGTGGAAACGTGTAATTTTCACAAAAGGCTATCCCCTCACCCCCCCACGTCACCGCCACTTCGATATCTAAACACCGATCGATCACTGATATATAAAGGTTCGAATTATGCGTATGCACGCACGACCGTGTCCACCCCCTTCCTATAGGTATAACAGGTAGGTAGGTATATCATCCTTAGTATACAGCAGGGTTCAAGGTCTTGACTATGATCTACGACATACTTTATTCTTTTTTTTAATTTTCTTACTCTTTTCCTTCCCTTCTATTTTATTCCTTTCGCGTCCCTCCGTATCCCTGGTTCCTCTTTGAACAGTCTGGGGAATGCCTGGCTAATAACCTATCGATGTTTCCTCAGACGGTAAGATAGACTGTTGAGAGTGAAAATATGTATAGTGGGCATGTTTTCTGATAGCTGGACCTATACCTGCCATATAGCGCGACGCCCCCGGGAGCCATGGGGTTGCTCGTGATGCATCGCGGCATATCTCCCTGTCCGCTCTGAGCGCCCATGGCGTCTGTCCCGTCGCATCTAACATTCATTTATGCGACGGAAGATCGAAACTTTATAAAGCCAACATTAGTCCTGCCGCCTGGAAATATATGTTTGGCAAGAACCAACTTCCATGTCTCCATAGTAGTCTATATATCAATACGTGTGTTTATATAGGTACCAGCTACCCCAGTGGCCCCAATTTTAACCTGTCTAGTACCTATCCTGTTCTATACCTATATCTATGTACCAAACGTGGATGCTCCAACGGATTGAAAATAAACTTTATCCTCTGAGGCTAATCCGTATAAATAGCTTCCTACTTGTTTTAACCGTCGTGAAGTCACCTGATGTACTGTTCGTTAAACTAAGGGTGGTGATTTTTTGCCATTTATTTGATGACGTCAGTATTAATCGAGTACGTCAGTATTTCATTTCCTGAGAAATCGTGGATATTGAGTAATCGTATTTCCGTAGAGGGATCAGCGTTCCGTGTCGATACCGTAAAGTCTACGTATAGAGGGTAATATTCGCAATAAAGAATCTCTGCGTGTGGTATATCGATACCACACAGAGGACAATAGAAAAATGGCGAAACGAAAGGAAATCTAGGTAAATATCCATAGAATCGTGTTTTCCCGATGTTATCAGTCTGTCGAAAATTCAGCACGTAGGATAAAATAGTTAAAGCATGTAATTGTTCGAACGTCCCTGTGGACGCGTTTCAGACTGCATTTCCCCGAGGCATGGTGTTTTACTATTGCACGTTATTATTGTTATTACAGTATAGGTGGATTGCGTGAATGGCGTCGGCAGCGTCGCGGTACCCTCGTGTATGCGCAAACTCGCACGCGATGTGTCAACGTGTAAAGCACGCACGGCAGAGCAGGCGCTGGCAGAAATCGTAAAAATGGCAGAGTCGACGTTCGCAGTAGGAGGAATTACCAGTTGCTTTTCAAGTCAAGGGAGGAAAAAGCCAGGAGGGAAAAACGAATTATTTTACAATTCACGAGAGACGTGCGAAATGATACGAAGAGAAACTCTCTTAAATAGAAATATATATATATATAATATAACTATCATATTAACAGTTTATTATTATTATGAGACTGAAACAGACTTAATTCCTTATAAATATTTTTATCAGCGATTAAATATGCAAAAGACATTATATTTTAAGGTACGACAGGGGGTTACATACCTGTACCACTCGAAAAGGCTTTATGGCTGACACGCATTGCGACGTAATCAAAAGTAAATTTCCTCCTCGCTAAGTGTCCAGTTAATACGTAGTAATGCGTGAGATAATGTGTTACTGTAGCGTAATACGGGTTCGAGGAATGATAAGAAATGCCTTTAGTGTCGCGTGCCACGTTATTTCATGTTCCGTTCTGAATATTTATGAGGGCTGTCCGTCAGAGTGGCCTACGTGCATTTTCATTTCAAAGTTACAGACCTGTCAAGAGGAGATTAGATTTAGATATAATGGGTGAAATATTAATTCCTGTCTCGTTCCAAGCCACGAGGTCGAATTCGTCCAGCTACCCTTCACCACCAGACTGGTAACAATTCTGAGATCCTGTAACGTCATGAAATAACATCAGATACCATAAGAATCGCGTCGGCCAATTTTTTTTGGCAGTAAAAGAACGTTTTCTTTCAGTCATATTTCCTCGACTCTGTATAGAGTCACTCCGAGAGGCAATGACATCTGTTCTCGCAACGATCCCACCCTTAGTAACGTCCGCCATGTCGAAACAAGCCAACACTTGAGTTCCACTGAGCGTCTGGTCTCTCGAGACTTAAAAAAACACTGAAAAGTCAGAGTCAGCCGATGAAACGAAATTCTCGCATTCGTTCCAATTTCCGCGAGTATTTTCTCTGAAAATATACGACCAGCCAGCTATGTATCATCCACCCCAAAAACCATGCTCCATCTCTAGTCGACTTCGCTTGAAATATCCACACTGGTCAGCCCACTTAAAATAACCACTTTGTTGCGCGCTTCCTAATGCGATTATAAGATCGAGATTTATCAATGATTAAGACAAAGATACCAATAGTATTCTATTAGTTTCCCTTCTAAGTTTTAATCAGTCACGTCTCAGCTCATACAATGTACACTGGAAGCTGATCCTAAATTGTTCCACGTACGGCACACTTCTGTGAAGTCTGATCAAGATCGTATCACGTGTCTTATAAACGTATCCATTCTGGGACAAGACAGGTGATTGGCTAAGTGCGGGTTGTCAGCGCGTGGTAAATCGAGGGTGTAGCCGTTACATGGCGCATCGTTCATCAGCATTATTCACAGTCGCACATCAGCATTACAAGAAGAATATAAAGACCCGGTATACAAGCAGCATCATATACAGTAGAGTCCCTAAGGGATTCAAATATCTACGTGTCAAATGATTAAATTCCATATGCGTATGCGATATATTGGAGAAGGGGATGATTTTCGAATTCTAGGGATCCAAGCCAACCCCAATGCCTAAAACGGAGAAGGGAGTCTGGTGGTTTGATGCGGCATCGCCTCTACGATGGCGATGTAATCTCTACGAAGCAAAGCCGTCCGGGTTTCATGAATGGTCCCCGACCTTCCCTGTCATCCCTGTTGCTACTTCAGAGCCTGTTGACGTTACCAGGCAGCGTTAGTTAATACTTTGATAGCCCCTGCTTAACCCACCACCACGCAGCAGCCGGATTTCGTCGGTATGGATCGCCAGGTATGCTGCTGAGATTCCAAAATCTGACCCAGTATTTCATTAAGGGTATGCTGCGTCTACAATCTATCTGTATCTCGTACATGCACGTACTATGATAATGATCATAGTTGGTGCACGATGAAAAAAGAAGTCAAGACTCTGGCAGCTTGCATAGATATGAAATGATAAATTTACTTTTGAAGGCGCGTGGACGCGCTTGCTAAACTAAAGGGTGTTTAAGGGTTTATAGTATCGGGGGCGTGTAGAACGGAGGGAGCCAACGGAGCGTGATGCAGCATGAAATATCGTGAGCGGGGATCTAATCTCCCGAGATGAAATTTTGCATTCGGTATAGCTAGAGAAATCATCAGTGCCCAAAAACCTTGGCAGTTAAGTAACTACGTTTGGGGTACACTTGGTTCTCAATGATGTCGACACAGCCCGCAGAGGGTGGATTTGTCGTCATTGTAACAGCCGCCCGATACTTCGGCGATGTTTTGAATAATTCAATGCAAGGTACTAATTGTATTTATGCAAATTAAAAGGGTTCGCGGCTTGATTTCCCAAGGATCCCGAAGACGATAAGCTCATGGGAATGATATTTCCGTAGAAGAAAGGGTTAGAAAGAGCTAAACTTAACGGAGCAAATGGACGTTCGACGATTCAATGTGCAACTACCCTTAGGCCTAACCCAACCAAGGTCTAAAACTCCCTCCAGTGAACTCCGCTATCGTCAGCGCCAGCATATGCGCTCACCATCACTTTCCACGCGGGAGAGATCCCCTCTGATTAAGCCAAACATAACCTCCCCAGGATTATCTAAATTGCTTTGTGAAATAAATTAACGCCATTCGTCGTTCTCGCCCGCGCGAAACCTCCTTATGGAGTCATCGCCACGTTTGACCCCAATGAACTTTTACAGAAGGGATATGTTGTTAGTCCAATATCTCACCGCTATACGCTCGAGGCTATATACTGGGATGATTATATGCAGATCGAAGAGGGTGCACTTACAATTAGCGTGAACTAGAAACGCCATTTAAAATATCTCACCCCAGGCTTATTCCCATCCAACGACACCAAACGAGTGCGACTTTGTTTTTCACTCCTTTATCGCCGTGCCACGCTCTTTACATCCTGCACGCAGTTAAAACACAGAGTATTACTGTATGCGGTCCAGGGTATGTAGAAACAATACGGGAGAAGGACCCTTGGAATTAATTATCGCTATGTCCGTAGCGGCAGACCTTACGCCGAGTTCACACTCCGTAAAAGCACACTTGCCTCTTTTCCCATGGAAGAGAGGCAAGGCGGACAGCGTCTACGAATATCCACACGTTACAAGACCAGCAGCAGGACACGAGAATATTTTAATGTCCACGGTATGACATACGTGGCTATACGAGAGGCCACTTTCTATAACCAGAAGCGTGTAAATTTATATCGGTTTAGAAGGTACTCATCTCCATCCACAATCTACTACTGAATATTATCACATACTGTATATGCACCTTGAGATATGTAGAAATATGTAGGTTGAAATAAACGAGGTGCGCGTGCCAATGGGAAAGCTAAACTCGTGTACCACATACGAGATTATAGCCGTACGCTTACCAAGAGTGTAACGCAAGACGGTACTCAGAGAATAGGAAGAATTCTTCACGTGAAAAGCATACAGGCACGCGGTATCGTTAAAGGAGATGAAATCCGAGAGGGCCGGCATATGTGTGACCAAAAGATAAATTACAACGAGCTGGAGATTCTATCAGATTGTATGCGTCCAGAGCGGGACGTTACACCAAGTGTCGGCTGGTTGAACGCATTACGAAATTAGACCAATACGCGAAGGGTCCCCCCTCTTTGGCCAATGGTGCGAAGGTAATGGGTGGTCCAAGAAGACGAGGGCGTACTAGAGTAATGTGGCGGCACTCTCTTCTCTCTGAGTCACTTAATTCACTTAACGGACTCGGCGAACCATCCTCGTTCAGTCCTTTACCCGTACCTGACCTATACTTAGGGACATCAACACAGGAAACCTTACGATGTCTCTTTTACCGTCGAATTTACACGACGTCGTTCTAACGTTAGTTTCACTCCTTTGTCGTCGGCTGGCATGTCCATGTATGGACGACGTATTGTTACGTTAGCGTTGGGTTAAGAGATACGTGGTTTTTGTATACCCGACACAATATTCGAAATGATGCTGGAACCGGTTCCGGTGCTCGAACGTTACACTACAGCGAAGCCAAATCGAATGGCAACACGCGTGGCACGCATGCATTTTATTTTTTGTACAGAAAACAGTGACGCACGTGCGATATTCACGGTCGTTCTATAGGGGTGCTAAGGGAAATTTAGGGTTGCTGTGAAAACGCAGCTTATTGTCCAACCGTGGACAAAAAGTTATAGTTACACTATACAACTGTACAAGTACGTTAATTTTATTGTTATGATTGATATCATTTTTTTATAATCATTGTCCAATATAAAACCGGCGTACAGATAAAAATTTGATAAATGTCCCAGAGTAATGTGCATCTTTGAAAATGGCGCGTGAATTACGATGCACTGAGTATTTTTTGGTCCATTTGAGTAAGTCGTAATTACTCGTCAAACATTTTGAAATTCACAGCAAACGGTTTTCAGCGAAGAACAGCCTTTGAACGTCTAAACGACAGACGGAGACACTGACGTGGACTGACTGTGCATCAAAGTGCCTGCCATTGTGTTGGCCGGTGAATTGTACTGCTCGAACGGAGAACAAAGAGTGAAGAAATAATTTCTGCATCCCTGTGGCTGACGGTAAGTAGGTACAGAAAGGGACGAAGAATAAAGTGCAACAGCGGATACTTTCCCAATGATTCGAAAGAAGTGCCCACTAATTTCTCTAATGCACGCTCGTTTACGCGACGTCGCGCAATCGCGCTGATATTAATGTCGCCGGGACGACAAGCAAATATTACCGCTATGCATCACCCCGTGGTTAATAGTAAACATTTTACTTAGGCTTACACAGTGGTGGAACAGGGTAGACACCGCACCAGCCGGTCCTTTTAGCTTGAAATAATGTCAGGTATTACGAGTCCCGCGAGAACTCCTTCACCCTCCTACCTTAAATTATCACTCTAATTATGCCGTACGTCATAAAGATAAAAGCATTAGCAGGCTGCCACTGTGTTCGCATCTTTCACAACGGGATTAAACAGGATTACGCTATTTTCAGGCATATCATTTCGGACACTATCAACGAAGCCTGCTTGATAAATACTTTCGTCAGCTGGTAATATATATTTTTTTTCATTCTATACCACCTCACGTAAAAAAATTATATACAGTTTGTATATAAATAATATACAACAATTTTTCCGACTATTGCACTGAAAGCTGTTGGATTTTGAGAGCGACTCGTAAAACAAAAAAAGGACTTCAAACAGTCTGCATAATGCATTGCTCGTTCTCTCGTTTCCTTGCAAACCTCTTCAAATAAAAAGCTTTCTGCTGGGTAACTTCTAACGCGTGCCACAACGTGGCGCTGCCCGTTTCTCTTAGCCTGATATGCCAAACCGCCTATACAATACGGGTATAGTACACTTATATGCTTACAACACCGAGTGCAATAGCTATTGTGGAAACGAGTTGAAAGGATTCCACGCGGCAGCGGCAACCCTTATGTCTTAAACTAGACGGATACACTTTACTTTTACCCTAGTATTAGGGGAACAACGATACTACGTATATCAGTAAAAGTACAGTCCCTTCAAAGCAAGAACGTCAGCCGACCCATTCGTCCTGTGACTTTCTCCACGTTAATTATCATAATTACAACTGTCTAACATGTCACTCTCTTATGAATGCTGATAGTGCACAGCCCTATTGTCTTTTCCAAGATGTAGTATCAGCCCTCGTACTCCTAAGACTACTTTGGAGTTGGACGTATATTTGCCCTGGGAACATTACGCCGAGGTTCGTTACTGTTAGAATCCTCTCGACATTGTTCCTTACCATGTTTGTACACTCACTATAAACACTGAGACACTCCTTTGGGGAAGTACTGTAAATTCAATGCTTGAGATATTGGCTCAAGGCAGTACTAAAAAAAAAAATCTAAAAATTCAAGTAATAATTTTTTAAACAATTTTTACCTTCAAATAGTTTTTACTTGACCAGCGTTACGTAACTACGTACCGATACTGATATCAGCATCGTTTTTCATTATTTCCTGCACGTACGTATCCCTCTCTGCGTAGTAATTACTGTTCGTCACTCAGATCCAATCGGCCATTCATACCCCTGAATAGAACGGAGGGTAGAAAAAAGAATAGAATGCGTTACTTAGCGCTTGCATACGCGCACACAAATAGATTCATAGATAGTCTCGCAGGCGTCGAGGCAAAAGCTCTGCTATGCGCACACCGGAAACATGCAACCCCTTCGTAAAGCTCTCGGACGGTCCGAGCCCCTATACGCGTACCCCACGTACCCCTTACACGATTCTCGCATTACCACCGCCATTTCGTGCGATACTCACCAATTACTTAACGAGCCCAAGAGTCGTTCGTGTTTGTCGCAGTACGGTAGAGCAACTGCAGGTATTCATTCGTTGTTTTCACCAATTTTTCATCTACGAGTATTGACAGTGAAAACATCCGTTACAATATATTCTAGTGGTACTTGAGTCTTGAAGCTACGTAGGACATCGAGTAGACGAACACTTGTTTCTATGCAACGAGAAGAAAAAGGTTTCATTGCTTGAATTTACGGTACACGATATATTCTAATGGGTATTTCCATGTAAAATACAGTGTGAACTCCTGCAATTTTGTGGATGGATTGAACTCTAGGAAACAGTAAAAAAAAGTGTTGAGTACGTTGAATATTTTATGTCGAAATTTTGACAATGTTCCCTGAAAAATGATTCTCTTTATGCGTGACGTTAGAGACAAATCGAAACGATTCTCGATCCTGGTGTACGTCATATAGAATTTTATGAGGGAGCAGTTCGCGTGAGTATCGTCGTAATGTAAGGTCAATATCGTTTGGACGTCGCCATTTACAAATAAAAAATTACTACTCCAAGACGTCGTTCCCATCGTGAGGATCTCATAGACGCGAATCGTTCGGGAACGCGTCGGACAACCTTTCCGTTTCTTGAACGTTCGACATTCGACATAGGAGCTGGCAGTGTCGTGTAACAGAATTCGATATGGAATATAAGAGATATAAGATAGCCGAACGGCAAGAGTCTCCCAGTCTGAAAAATAGAGGCAATAAATTCCCTCCCTTAGACTGGGGTAACCCTTCGACGGTGCCTCGATGTTATGGCGGGTTGGTCCGAGGGGACGGATTCCGTCCTGTGGGAGTACTAGACGCGACCCCTCGCCATCGCAAATGTATTGAATATAAAAGTACCTAAGTAGATAGTTCTTGGAATAACATACTGCTCGTAGCCGCCGTACATAAAGGGAAGGTCGTCGCGCCTTTTCAACCACCCCGTGTAAACGAATAATAACCACGAATTACACGCGCTAGGGAAATTCTGTCACTTGGGGGATGAAACCTATAAAAGCCTGAGAGGTTCGATTTTTACGAAGAATTTCTACGGTTTTTACACGTTAGATTCATCCCTTACGTTTTTTTTATAAATAAAAAAAATTTTGCTATTGGAAAAATTTTATAGGCCATGTTATTGCCAAGCGATTCTGCGCTTAATGGAAATACATCTCCATCGGTTACGGCTTAGTTATCGCCATTGATAAGTGGCATCCGTTAGTCTCTGGTTTATGGCAATTTGAAACATTAATTGCAGATTAAACAGAGGGCTGGAGGTACTGTACAGAGGTAATTATGCAGCAGTAATCTCTGGCTGACCACTCAGCGGCTCCACTCGGTAATACTAAAGCATATATGGAGCTTGCCATACATCCATCCATAGTTGATGGATCTATATGTACACTCTCGTGTATATATATATATATATATATTACATTATGGACGATTCACGTTATGAGATTGACACTATAAATGCAAGTCACTACACACTGCTCAACTCATGCCGTAACATCTGTCTTTTGAGTAAATGCTTAGCGACAAGCGATGCGACAAATATCATATATACCTATATCGAATTTGACACTGCCTCGTATAAATTCACATACGATTAAACACTATTCGTATGGGAACCCCTTCGTATCCTCTAACGTATACAATGTTACATATGGTAAAATTATAGAAAAAAATATTTCACTCTCTGAATCATGCTGGCTGTTTTTTTTACATATGTTCCCACATATGACTCTACTTATGGGTCTAAACATTCATTCGAGTAAACATAGTCTTTGCAGGCCTGCTTCACACGTGTACGGAATTACACGCAATCAGATACTTGTCACGAGGCGCAACGTGTTAATTTAACGCGGAAAAAAAATTCGTCTTCAAAGTAGAGTCATATGCTTGAAAATCGTATGCAATTATTTACCGTTTTAACGGTTCAAACAGTCGCTGAAATAACTATGATAATTTTCCAGTAAACTACTCAGTTTGTCAAGTATCGGGTTAACGCTGCTACCACTTGCTACCGGTACATCGTGCATTAATACATTCCATTACGGACGGCAGTTACGCTAGGCGTTCCGGGATACTGATGAGCTCTGGGAGCCGGAGCCACGTATTACACAACGTTCTCGCGAATTCACGAGTAAAATTCGCATTATCAGGCACGAGTTGGAAAGTGGAAGTCAGTGTTATCCACGAGCAACCAGGGAATCAGGTATATACCTAAAGCATGAAACGAAAGAAAACCAAAAAAGGAAGGGCAGCTTACCGAAAGAATATCCCGAGAATTCCCAAAAGAAATAAGCAGAATTTCACATGTCTTACGAGGCGTAGAATTAGGGGTGGATTTCTTTGGAATGAGGGGTACAGGGGTCTGACTAAAAGCGGTGCCAATTCCGCTCGATTTCATTGTAGGTAAAAGGTAGGACGAGGGGAGGTTGAAGAAGATGGTCGACTACGGAAACATCCCTTAACTCGTGCACGTTCGGGAAGGTGGCACGTGGTGGAAGATAACGTTTAGCTTCGGGGTCCTAGAAATTCTAATCCCCTTTTCAAATGTCATGAATACAGAGGCTGGAGAACCCCTAGGATCCACGACGGGCGTAGTATTTCCAGAAGAGGAGCAGCTGACGTCCATACAAAAGTTCTCGTGTCAGCTAAATATTATGCATCGAGGTCCACCCACCTATATCACCCCGTAACAATACCAGGATTATTTTATAAACATGATCCCGCGGCGCGAACCATTGTGTCCTCATGCAAACTCGCCTTCTCCATAGGGAAACCCTATCGAGACTCGTGACTCACGTGTCCTTTACTATATATATGTATATATATATGTACTTGATACTCATGCAAGAATCGTGATTAACTCACGTATTTCTACGCTCCTCGTGTGCTTCTCGTCTAACCTTCTCTGAGTATAATCTAGAGTGGCATCATTGCTACTTAGCATTTTAATCCCAGCATCCTACTAATCTCATTCGATGACACGAACTGTGTTTATTGCTTAGGCTACCCTTACTACGGTCTGGTGCTTTGTAAAATTTGAATCGCGCGCCAAATAATATGTATATAGTACGTCCCTTGTTGTTTACGCTACTGACGTTTCTTTGAAATACGTCTAGATGGGTTTGTATACTTAGTATGTGTATCTTATACAGTTTTCCTGACTTAGCTTTACGTCAAAAACTGCTTTACTATGGTGCAAGGTGTTTTGCAAATGGCCGTACAGTTGGACGTAGCCCGCATAGGGCGGGACGAATTTAGAGAGTGAAAGGGCACGGGGTTATAGTAGGGGAGAGTAGGGCCGGTTCAGGCCCTCTGGGTCGTTAATAATAATTATGAATTAACGTGCCGCTAAAGCTGCGAGGGAATTAAAATCACCGCAAATGTAAAGTTATGACGAGGATTTATAATGCCTTGGCTGACTCGTGTATAAGCAAGCGTAGATTATAGCCCGAGACAAAAAATGGATTCTGGTATCAACGAGACGACCTACAACACCTAACTAAGACGTACCTGTCTAAGATGATTATTCACAATTTCATCTCGGGCGATCTCTGAAACCTTTCAGAATAAAATAAAAAACAATGTCGTCAGATAAATCTTACCGAATTTTTCCATCGGATTGTTTTATGTCAACATTTGATCGATGTAAGTTTTTCTTACAACGTCTATTTGAAATTCAAAAATTCTGTCTGTATCCAATGATCTGAATATCTCACGATGGAAAATATACCTCTAGACGTATAAGGCGATGTTAAAATTTCAACGTGGCAGATATCACGTACTCAAGAGCGTATCAGTATCTTGAGAATTTTTTTTCAAGGATCAAAAAATATACCTAAATCCATACAGGGGTTACAAAAAGGCGGGAAATATTTGTAATTATCAAGAAACATAGTTTGAAAAGGAGGTGCAAGGGTGCCCCATTTACAAACGAGGGTCTTTAACCTTCCGGATGAACTTACCCACGTATTTTCGAGACCGCCGTTTATCCACGCTCGCTTAATTGAATTATTAAATTTTCTCGGGTGTGAAGGATAGATGCTGGGGTTAGCTAATTGCCAGCCGGTAAATAATAGAGACGACGTAGAGCGAACCAGTGCTAACGGAGAGCGTTGAGTGCTCTCTGAATAAACAAATACGGAAGCGTACTCATTATTTACAAGCGTATATGGCTATGGACACGGGTCCACTAGCTTGATAGACGGCCAAAGAATTTCTACTGGCGAAGTGTGAAAGATTTCGTCGAAAGTGCACTAAATCACAATCAATCCCATTTTAGATAGCTGGCAAAGTGTTGAATCCACGAATCGAGAAATGGCAATATATATATACACATACAGTATACAAACTTTCAAGATCTGGTTTCCCGCATTCGAATCTGCCTGTTAAGTCCGCATAATCCTCGTATATAGTACTCAGTACCGAATACAGCTAACTTCAAGTATCCGAATCAGATTCCCTTTTAAAGTGTCGCGTGTTAACCATTTTCCCGGGAAAACACGAAAATGCCATTAATAATTAAATAGACGGGATTGTATAGGGCCGCGTTGGCAGCCATATTGTACGTTACGCTTGCGGTATACATACCCAGGCACAATTCACCATTCATTGAGCTTACCAGAGTATGTATACAGTGGTATATAACAGTCAAGAAAATGGCGGCCTACTGCGACGAACATTTATATCGATCTAACCATTGGCCACTGGCTATCCGACGTGTGTTCTCGTTAACTCGGGACACGGATACATAAGGTACACGAGGACTAAGACGTTTATTAGCCAGGGTCACTTCGATTTATTGCTTACAACTTACTTTTTCGAGGATCGTTTGTCACGAAGTCATACGTGCATATATATATATATAAACCGTATGTAAAATCACAGCCGCTGGCGATCCCATATGCCTTCGGGTAAATTCGTGAAGCATTCGTGTTGCGTGCGATTCGTGTACGATTTCCAGAAGAGTCTTGTGTATCTAAACGAGTTTGACGAAAAGGAAAAAGTGTTTTCTCTATACGGCAAGCCAACACGTGAGCACTGTCAAAATAAATTGTCAGAAGCATAGTTGTATCAAGTGCGGCGTATCAACGTGGTTACGACGCTCTGAAAAAAGAAAGCCTTGGAACGTCCCGACGTTGTACAGCTGCCGCAAGAAATCCCGTACAGCCTGCATCCCGTCGCCGGTCTTAGAAACGCTCGTCAGGCTTTAACACGCGTTTCCCGTAGTTCTTACGAAATCATATTCTCCATACGTCTGCGGACACTTAAAAAAGCCCACGTTCTAATGATAACTGCGAATTTATATTATAGTCAAAAATATTATCGTTCTGATAATAAATAATTTTGGTATACCTTCTATAGGTATAGTTAAGTATCCGCAGGGGTGGGTCAGATACAAAGATAAAGGATGGATTTTACCCGGTGTCATCCTTAGGTATACATGGTGTATCAAGGGGATGTGAAATCGAAATTTGTTTTCACCACCCATCCCTCTATAGTGTCTGTAGGCTTTTATATGTACAAAACCTTACACGTCTTATCTATATAGGTATACAATGGAGTATATATATATATCTATATGTTATGTATAAAGTATATGAACGTATATATACATTTCTTTGGCTTCAACCAGCTATCCCACGTATCTATATTTGTATTCCCGCAGAGAATCGTTCTGCAGTGCATTGAAAAATAAATCTCAGTAAAAGTCCGGGCTGTCGATACAGCGGCATTATGCAATATCTTTCAGCGTAGCAAAGAAGGGAAGCGAGAGAGGAATGAACGTAATATCCCAGATGGGTTGTATGTTTCAGATACTTAGGTATACTCCACACGTATGTGGATATACTTAGGTATACTTACTGTACTATGTGTTTTAGATATTACGTCCATTCGTTGCTTTCTAAGATTCGTAAGGTAACGTACCTTATCTATACTATCATCGGTAGGATACTATAGATATAGAAAGCCAGTGAAATAGAATTGTATACCGAGTCATATAGAAACTGATACCAACCCCCATGGCATTGTTACCTCAAACTTGTATGTTTTATCAACCAGACATATTCTTCCCTGTCGAAACGCTCCACTATAGAATCGTTCCATCATTCCATCATTCCATCATTCCATTCCCTTCTGTCTTGTTACTCGTCGCTGATGGTATGAAAATGCGGATCAGATGGGACAGCTTTACAATTTTCTTGCAGTTAATGGAAGAGTCATTTGGCGAGACGAGTGATGAAATAATATGGGGGGTTTTCCTGAGATAAAATATTGTTTATGAAAATCTAATATAAATATGTATATTTTTTATGTAAATTATAGTGATTGATAAGATGGATCATTTGATAAGAGTTACAGCTTTGGGGAGCTTGATGGTCCAATTTGTGTTAGATGTATAATGGCATGTAGTGGTAAGGAAATAATCATTAATGCTTTTTAAGGGTAGTCCAGAAAAAATGCTTAGTCGCTCTATGGCCGCTGTGGCTCGATCCGTGGGGTAGGTATCTATAGAGCGACAAGCGGAGCCATTTGCCGGTGACGGCACCCACGGGAAATCACGTGATCGAGTCTCACTCTCGGTGTGATTGCCATTCTGCGGACGATCGATTCCGCCAAACAGTCACGATACTCTATTTAATACGGAGTCGAAGGTAAGAGTGCAATTAAGTATTAACTCTCCTCGTATGACTGAATGTCGCGTAAGCGTAGGCCCTTCGGGAAATTTCATGAGGATCTTAGGTATTTATTGTACGACTGTATTATTGGTAATGTGCTTGAGAATGATCACGAAAACAAATGACGATCAATCATATCGCTATCGGATCTACTGTATAAATCATCCAATGAAAATCAGCTGTTATAGTGACAAGTAGATGAGTTATTCCCATCAAAGTATATTATAGTTGCGAACAGTATAGATATACCGACGCCAATATATATACATAGCTACTGTGTGCTATCGGGATTGGTCCCATAATCTTTCTCATCTTCCGGAAGACGAAGGAGTTATCTATGGTCCATGAGTAAAGTTTGCTCTTAGGGTACAGCTAACGTCACGGCAAATACATATACAAGGGATCCCGTATTGAGACTTTGCAAAGTGGCTGGAGTCACCCTTAGCGGCAGCTTTCGAAATTTGACAAAGTTCCAACCCCGGTTTCGGGCACGAATATCCTGTGGAGACCCAAGTGGCGTCTGGGGGGTTGGGGTGGGTATTAATGTCGGGACGTCCAGGAGATCTTCTAGGGATTCCGCTGTTATACATGACGTCATTGGCTGCCACGTATAATAATGGATTACACGGCCGACGGATAATACCTAGCTGACTACCAGGGTGAAACGGCACCCTTCCCTATATACAGGCTGCACACGCGGTCGCGAGCTAAGCCGCAAGAATAAGACTTTATGATCACAGAGAGCACGATGGACAGACATATAAGTGAGAGAGAGAGAGAGAGAGGGATAGAACTATGAGAATAGTATACAGAAAAACATGAGAGAGCACGAGATAGGGCCAGTGCGAAGAGAAAAAGGGGAAACGGAAAGGGGGGGAATGAGAAACAGAACGCACAGTGAGTCATTCGGTTTTGCAGGCGTTGACTCCCGCGGTGAAGGCCATTTTCCGCCCTGTTTGGGACACCCTTATACCCACCTAACATAACGCAAAAGTCTCTACACGAATCACCCCTTGTCCATTCCTCAAGCAATAACCTAAAGCGTTCTTAAATTCGTACCGCGTTACGAGACGCCGCACCTGCGTCCATTTTGCCCACCGGCTGTTTTGACGTGGACGCGAGAAAATTCAATTTTACGCCGGGGTGCATAGTAAGCATAGTGACTTGGCAATAGCCGGAGCCATCACTTTGAACCCTCTGCTCGCCAAGGGATGAAGCGCATTAAAAGAAATCCATGCATCCCTCTCAAAACGTCCTGCGCACCCTCTTCTACAGGTACATATAACATACGTATACCTAAATCCTAGCTCGATGCCTCCGCTCGATTTACCTTTTTTTGATTCGCTAAAATTTTCAACCCCTCTTTGCCATCCTTTAACTTTTTACTTGGCAGCACTTTTTTGTGTGTAAAGTGTAACACGCCCTTCGGTCATTTTCGGGGCAACGGGATTTTCACGACCTACGCGGGATTCTCTTTTCATGAAAAGTTTCCCAACGACGCGACGCTAATGTTCTACTCTCCACACCCCCTTTGTCATAGCAATATTTCCCACGCGGGAAAACACGTATGCTTGTCGTAGAGTACAATTGTTGCACGCGCTGCGATATTGATGGATTGGTCACGGTCGTCAGATACGAATGCAGATACTGCAGTCGACCAATAAGCATAGACGTACATATATCGGCAAATCATCTTTGTTTCGATCTACCCCTATATGACATTCGCAAGTTTCAGTCGCCCTTAGGGCTTTGCCTTGTGTCTGGCAAACCTAATTGTTATGGCCGAATAATGAAGAAGGGTGAGTTTAAAGTTGTTGACAATAATTTAGACAAACCACAATAATATTTTATGTTTGTGTGAATTGTGCGAGATCGATAAAAGATGTAATATCGATTTACGTATGATTGCAAATAAAATCATGTAAAATCATATGAGGTTCGTATACATTAATTCACGTATATATTCGATTGACCTATAAAATTAGCTATACGTCTGTTTTTGAGACCAAATAGAAAAAACGAATAAAATCGCAACACGTTGACGAATAACGAAGTTTCGCGATAGCAAAACGTACAGACCACCGTCAATTAAAATTCACTAGGCGAAGCCCGCTCCTTATTTTGGTTTTCAATTTTCCGACGGCGAATCTTAATTTTCCAGGATTTAATCGAATCATTTAATTTACCCACCCTTGTGCCTTCGCACCGTCGCCAAAGTTAACTGACGGCCGACCACGGATTAGATTAGATTATTCTACTGTATTAGATTAACGCCTTTAGTGAAAAGTCTTGGTTTCGGTTTATTGTTTTTTTCAAGGCTATTCAAATATAGCTGTATTTCAATATAAAATATATCCAAATTAAAAGAACCAAATTTTTGTATATTGACCCAATTATACAAACCCCACCGGAACCAATTTATATATAAACGTTATTAATCTGATTTAAAAATTTTTGGCGTTTCCTATACCTACTACTAGTGCGAGAGAGACAGCCATATGAATATTTTTTAAATCATCGCATTATTCAATAGTTAATTGAAAAGTCAATTAAGAACGTTTAGAGACTAGGGGTATTAGATATTACAAGTCTGTCTGTATAATCATAGCAACCCTTGTCTCTTCTCAATTTTTTTTCCAATTCTGCTACTAAAAGATGAAATTGACTTTCGAGTTTCGATTGATCAATTCCCTGGGGTCATGTTCGAACCTAACATCTGATACAGTACGGATCATTGATCATTTCAGTTCGATGATCAGGACCAATCGCAGACCAGTGGTCAGTTTTTTCTGGTTCGTGGGTTGGTAGCCATGAAAGGGAAAATTTAGTCCTTGAAAATGACATTCACCAGCAGGAAACCATTGCGAGAGTCATCTGGTATTTTCTCGGACTTTATTAAGAATTCGGAATGCAAGATTATTAGGTACCGAGATTATCAACGAAAATTCTCGAAACTTAAGAGTCAGACCACTTCGCTCCATTTACTTTAATCAATGAACGTACTTTGAAAACTTTCCTTGTAGTGTCCCTCCTAATGGTACTCCGAGGGAAACTGGAATTGTTTCCCACTTGTTTTCAACTAGTTTTTATACGTCGAGCGATACCGCGCAAGTCGTGAAATAGTCGAGATCGGTCGGTACGATTAACGATACAAATGCTTCCCTGGGTGATAACTCGCTTGTGTTCAAATGGCCAGGGACCAGGGGGTAAAAGTTTATTTCAATTAACATGAAACCAGGCTAAAGTCATCGCCCATACAAGGGCTTTAATTTTGACCCAGGATCACATACATATACGCGCACGTGTTTTGTAGCCATGACGATATTTTTGAGAGAAGCAAAAAAACAGAGGTTCAACAAAAAATAATTCAATTCCCAACAGAGCACCGAACGTAGTATCGTCGTATCGAACAATTGTCCGAATAACAAATGGCATATTTTCGTAGCAATTGAAAAAAAATAACCCCAACCCCGGTTAAAATGCTACCGCGTATCCACGCTTCGTGACGCGTAAAAGAAAAGTTAAAAAAAATCTCTTTCTTAGCTGTGGAATAACGCGTTTTGTGGTACCGCGCTTTGAGAGTCCCTGCTCTAGAATAATTTACAGCGCGGCGCACTCCCAGCGAGCTCCAATATTCAACGTGATTAAATATTATAAAAGCAAAATTCTATGAATGCCACTAATATCGCGCGCAGGGACGAGGGTAGGTGGTGGTGTAGGATAAAGGGTAGGAGGGATGCTCGTCGGATAGTGAGAAGAGGGGTGAGTGCGCCGCTACCAGAGGAGAAGTAGAATGGGATGACGCGGCGTGGGGTTGCCGCTTATACGAGAAAGAGGAATGAAAGCGTAAGGGATGGGGGCGCGAGGGGTTGTTCGCCGTGGGTACAGCAGGGTTTCATGGGACGTGGTACGGGCGAATGGGAGAGACAGGAGAGGGTAGAGAATCGTGTGCTACTGGTGTTGGAGGCTCAGTCATATCGACCATACCACTTTGCCAAGCCGTGCTACGCCGCTGGAAACACCTGAGCCTTCTACTACTACTCCCTGGTCGCTGCTGCCACGCAGAGCTGAAATACTAATTCTACTTTTTATATTGCTGGGTAGCAAATGAGTTATGCGCTCCCGGGGGGATTTCGTTTTGCGTCGTGGCGAAATGGAGACGTGCCTACACCGTCTTTGTTCCTTGCGCTATATAAACGAGTCCAAGAATCGGCGAAACGGTCCTGCGACCTCGGACTTACTTACAAACAAGTTCAGTAAACCATACCTCCGAGTTTCGTCTGTAGTAGAGACTTGCAATTACGTGGAAAGCAAAACCACGAGAAAGAGGATCCTAAGGTAGTCTCGGAGTACCATGGTTAAAGCCAAGCCGCAGAGTCACCCAGGGTCCCCATACACCTGAAAACTAAAGTAGATATCATTGTTAAATTAAAGGACCCGTTGTATAACCACAGACAGTATAATTCCCGGTGAGAATTATCTAACAAACGACAAAGTATCTACCGTAAAGTATTTCCTGTTACCGAGTAAAAAAAAATTTTAATCCACGTCACGTCCATCCCTTGTCATTCCGCAAAAAGAAAAGATGCCTAGCGGTCCGCGGTTCCTGGGGTATACCTTTGTAGGGTTCATGGTTTGGTCGCAGGGGTTAAATCGTCCTCTAAAAAGTATACGCGGTCGGACGACTTTTGTACGCAGTATGAACCGTAGATGAGTAGGGAATTCCGCTTTAAGTATATATATATATACACGTATAACAGTAGCGTGGGGTAGGCCCGTGTTAAACAAGCTTATTTTTATACATTAGAGAGGATTCCGCAGGGTATGCACGTGGAAAACAGGAGAGACGAGATGCAACCATAGTCCTCTAGAATGAGACATATAAGAGCGAGAAAGAAAGAGATACTGAGAGAAAGGGAGAACCAGTCCCAAAGCCCCAGAGGCTGTGCTGCGCTGCCACTGCTACCAGGATGCTGGGCTGTCGGATGGCAGCAGGCAGCCTCATCCGGCAGAAAATCCCTTCGCTCGTAACGCGGCCTGGCGCAGTAACGCTAAGCTCAACGGGAGATGCCGCCTGCGGTCTCCATAAACAGCGCTTACGTAGGTAATGTACCTTCCCTTGTCCCCGAACAACACTCCAGTGTTTCAGCCGCTCGACGCCATTCCAGCAGCCGAAGCCCTTTACAGTGAAGAGGACCGTCTATAGCTGCCTGTATGTACTAACCTTGCGAAACCATGCGGATACGACGTCAACGAGGACCAGTATCTTCTCGAAGGATTGATAGTACCGGGACACCTTATATATAAGATATATGTACGTCTTCACCGAGCCAAGTCCTTTGATCCTCCAAGGAAACCCTTAGAAATATCAAGCAGTATAGACGAGACGCGGCTTGGACCAATATTATCCCCCCCTTCTTATGTTACGTAACTTTAACGTGAATGGTTGACAGTCATGGTATTCCACATGCAAAAAGTGACGTAGTACATAGATACTTATACTTACTTATGGTTTTGGTTGTGTAAGCAGGGTTCTTATTGGTGATTGGTGGGTTTCATTGGCACATCCTTGACGTCAGGGTAATCCAGGTTATATGGAAGGTTCTTGGAATTCGAATGGTTGATATATGCTTGAATTTATTGGACCCTTTTATATACTCCTGGACCCGTTTCGTCTGTATGATAAGGACGCTGGAGTTGTATGGATTTCGTGGTAGGTCTTCTTTCTGAAAATTTTAACGTGTAAGTATTAGCCAAATAATGATAGTATACAAGATGCTTGATTATTTCAAACAAGACAACATGGTGAAGCATCCACGAAGTCTTGACTAGCATCAGCGCAAGCAGGCGCGGCGCAGGTATGGAATAGGGGTACGCGGTGCATCGATCCACCGGCTGCCAGGTCAACCCTCCGACTCCACTTGGCTCAACTATGGCGTTACATTATGTTATTTCGCCGGGTTATTATTTACAGAGCTTATTGTAAATCGAGGCGAATTAAGAGAAAGCCGCTGCTCAGCATCCAAGAAGGAAATTAGGAGCTTACGAGGAGGCAGATGTAGAGGACGCGAAACAGGTGCTGAAGAAAAGAGACTAAATCGCGGACAGCAGATATGTTCGTGAGAGCGAGAGAGAGAAAGGAGGAGAGAGTGAATGACCGTATAGAAATGAAAGAGAGAGTAGACGCCTCGCGTCGCGACGCCGTAGATTTACTGGTCAGTTCTCGGAATCCTAAATGCACCGGTCACGAAGAGATAGGATTAACGGATTAACGACTATAGGTACTATATAAGTATATAATTCTATGTAATCTGTATACGATACTCAATGCGAATATATACTCGCTGTTGAATACCCTACAGGGGAGAGGAGGGATTGGGGGGGGGGGGGGGATAAAGAAACGAAGAAAAATAACAGAGCGTCGGTCAATGACGTCACTCGACGCCCCGTGAAACGTTGATTAGACTACAGCGCATCGCTGTTGCTCGCGAACAAACTATTTGCCTAATTTCCTGCATCGACTATGTGCGATCCCAATGGTTCGACGTGCAAACATCAAACGACAGGTATTCAATTCGACGAACATCAAAGCCGCACGTCGATGGAGACAAAGATTAGCGTGAAGCGATCAAATTAATCAGTGCTGTAACTACGTCGACTAATATTGCCTGGGCTAAGGGCAATGCCGATTATTAACCTCCAATGAATTCCATTCCCATATGTGTCTATATCTATATGGGTTTATATGCGTTAATCAATAAATGAGGATATATCTAGATGAGCATAGATAGTATATCTATATAATATATTGGCTATTTTCAATTGATCTGTATTTTTTTATTCTTCCCATTCCATCGTTCATGTCTTACATCGCTGACTGGCTTTTAAAAATCGATGGGACATACTCGTTCGTGAAAAGCACTCTGAGCTCTGTGCTTACGAATGTAGGTAGGAAAACTATACCTTCGCAAAAAGTGGAAGGATAACATGCGGAGGAAATGAAAAATTCTCTGATATCGTTTTCATTCTCTTTTTTTCACTTTCCTCTTGCTTTCTCGACCCTCGCTTTCCTATCGTTCCGCAAGCCACCTCGGTTCAAGGGCGACAGTTCTTCTGAAACCGGATATTAAAGGTTCATTAACGAGTTCGCAGGAGGTTCTAGTAGGTTGAACCCACTACTGTCGTGTTATCGCTTTATCATTTACTAGTTCAATTTACGACTATCTCGGGCAACTTTATTCGATAAAGAAATAGATCGAGAAGATTGCGTAATGATACGAGTGAACTCTAAGAAAAAATATATATACGTACAGCTACTATTATCAAGAGATTGATGTATATATATAAAAGGTAAAAAGCCGGATAAAAAAAAACAGATAGAAATATACGATAAATTCAACAGACTGCCAGTTGGTTGGCAATTTCCAAATGAACCACACGGTACGCGTGCGGTCGCCACATTAAAATTTGCGACGCGAGTAGCGCAGACTCCTCCCCCTTTCCCATGGTTGTTCGTCGCATGAAAGCGACTAGAATCGACGTATCGATTAAACCGACGAAAAGGATACGTCAAAGTGCTGCGCGGGACGTCAGTGTTGATGTTAAAATAATTCTTTAGAAAATTTTTTCGTCTGCTCTCGCGTACAGCTGCTAAATTAAATATTGATTTACCGGACCTGTTCACGTATATACATATATCTAAATTCTTCCTACCACATTAATTTTCATTCCCCTGCTTTTATGTTTTCCTCTCTCTCTCTCTCTCTCTCTCGCTCACTCTTTCTCTCTCTTTCTCGTACTCTCATGCACATTCCTCCTCGTTCCATTCCTTACTCGCTTTTACCATTCGATAGATTCGTAACGCAGATTAATTGCAAGAGACCTTTGCTGTAGCAATGTCGATTCTTTCCCTATGTCGAATCCTCGAATGAGACTGGCATTCCAATCGAAAAAACCATTTCAAACGGAACTTCTATTCCTGATAGAGAAGCAATCGATCGAACAAGGGAGAAGGCAGATCACCCTTCAGGTGCGACGTACGATTTCTCGGACGTTTTAACGCGACGTCAATGCTAATAAAGGGTAAAAGTAACAGCAGGTCAGAAAGCACGAGTCACAAGGGTGGTTTACCCAAGTGGATAAGGGGAGACCTGGTTATGAGCATCCCACGTGGATAGCAAACCTGCCGACAACTACGGAGACAACAGGGGAGTCTACGGAGTCAGGCCACGCTTGCTGGATTCCGGATAACCGTAAAGAAATTGCCTATTATTTCCCATGAGAATCTCAACGCCTCCCTGCGAGTCAGAAATACCCGACTTTCTTTTCCCATCCAGTGACTCGTCCCTCCTTGAAAATAATAAACGATTAAATTATCTAGAATTGTCATATTAGACACCAACGGGATAAACGATCCCGTATACATACATAGGGTGGGCTATCCTGAACATCGTGACTGGAATACCTACAAGTTTCTTCATATCATCAAACAACTTAACTAAGCAAACATCAGTAGCTCGTGTCGCGCAATGGCTCTGGTCCAGGAAAGCAGTAGCACTTCTCCTGGGTAACATCAAACACTCCAGGAGTTCTATGAGGTATACATTCGTGACATTCTTGGAAAGGCTGCATCAAGGACTGCTCAAGACATATCGCTGCTTGCTGACTGCAGCCGCAAAACGATCCAAACAACAGAAAAAATCCTTCTATCGCATTTTCTCGTGTGTACCGTGGGATCTAGTAGCGTGTTATAGCTTGTACATGTTGGCTATGCTGGATAGCAGAAGTATAGAAGGTAGCGGAGCCCAACAAGCAAATAGTTCGTGGTGTCGCCACGGGTCATGGTGGCGCTTCGTAGCCGCTCGACTCGTCAGTCCGTCGCGGGGTCGCGAGGGGATTGCATTGCTTTTGTCAATTGGCCGGTCCACGTTTTACTCACGGCACAGCATCCCGTTACCGGTGACACTTGAATCTTCGTGTGAGAGAAACTAGAGAGACTTATTTTTACAGTCTTCGATACACGTGATTACTTTTTCTGTCATTATCGTTATGTCCCTCGCGTAACCGGATGAGTCCTCGCGTGCCGAACGCGACGATAAGGTGTTGAGTGTTTGCAGTTTCACGACAGATTTGCATAGAGGAACGTGCCTACATTGCACGCATCGAAACCAGCCTGACCATAATCGGTTGAATCTACCATCAACAGAGTGAGTACTGTTTTAAATATATTTGTCGTCTGCTACGGCGGCCATGTGCGCAATGTTTTGACATGTTACCCGTTGAATCAAATTATCTCTGTCAGGTCCTCGCCTTTCTGTTTTCGCTACACGAGTCATCCCAAAAGTCGATAATATTTTTACAATTAATTCTTAAATATTTCAAAAAAATATTCCTTTCACTAGTTCCAACAGTACACTTTATTATACAGTTATGGTCGGTTTTGAAGCACGTTACCTCCTTAAGTACGGCAAAGAATATTATACGAGTTGAAGAAGCCTGTTGCTTCTGCATCAAAGAAATGTCCCAATGCTTACGTAATCTACTTCTAACGTAAAATATAAGCAAGAGACTTTTATATTCCAAATAAATCGATCGATCCATATAAATTCCATACGAATGACAATACCACTAATCCGAATATCCACCAATACACTGTGTTACTATTAGCATTCACCTAGTCGTATGCTACTATATATACGTATATATACAAAGCACTTTGCGTAACCCGGTATAACATGTGCACACGCGTCGTGTTATCGCGTGTCTCTTGTCACTTTTTTGTCAGCCTCCAGCTACCGTAACGAGGCTTCGATCTTTCCTCTCGTGGCTGGTTAACTAACATCTATCTAGCCACCTGTACCAACTGTCAAGTAGAGCGTGTACACCACGTGTGACAGGTTACGCGTGGTGCACATGCATTGCTGATCGCGTTACGCCTAATCGATTTAAATCGACTTGCATTAAGTTTTCAATCAGAGATATAAAAATTCGACATACTCATGCGCAGACGTAATGTAATGTCTGTCCCTTTCATTCTGTTTCGGGTAAAAAATCACATAAAGGATTAGGAATACATTACACCATCGACGAACTACAAACGGATTGATTTATGGAAGCACCCTTGCCAACCCCTTTCATATAAAACCCGTTGGATGTGGTTGTATATAGGATTCTATACCTCCTCTTCCGTTTTACCTCTTCTGGCAACCCATAACCCTTCATCCTCTCAGACTCCCCCCTCTCTCCTCCGTTCCCGGTCAATTTCTAATGCGCGCGCATGCGAATGACAGAAGGACAGACAGGTGTTTAAATTTTCTCCTTCTTCACTTTACGCATGTGTTACGTTTTTTCTTTTTGAGTCGCGTTATTGCGTAAGATAAATATATTGTATATATGTGGCTGTATGTATACGGAGCTTTGGATATATAAAAAATGTGTATACATAGTAGATTATATGTGTCTATACAGTTCCTGGAAGTAACCATGGAGCAGTCCCTAGGCAAATGTTTTTTCATTGATTAACCATTAGGATAATGAAGAACTCGTATAGCTAATAGTAGTTTTGTGTATTAGAACAATTCAAATTACATTTGATGGCCTAACATACTAATCTATATCTGCCTCCCGCGTTATTTCGACTGTCGACCGTTCGCATTGGTCATTATTATGTATAAGTATACTGGATGTCCAAATGATGAATGCGTAATTCCCAGGAAACGGTCTCAGCGAGGTAAAAGTAATTTTCAGAAAGTACTTATTGCTTTAATACGGTTTGAACTGGATGGTCCCTTGGCTCAACTTGACCTACTACGACGCAGGACGGAAAGTAGCCACACGCCATAAAGCAGCGTACACGGGAATCGCATTTAACGGCTAGCGCCAGTCGAATAAAGAATCAGTGGGCAGTATATGGGGAGAGGGCGTTGTGGCGCTTGTGTGGTATAGGACTAAATCGCGCGGGCTGCTAAATATTAATTTTCGAAAGAAAGCTATACTACTCCTATCCGCTGTTCATATTATAATGAAGAATTTCAAGTAGGTAAAGCCGCGGCGGCGGCAGGACTCGGGCGCGGCGAATGCTTACATATTTCATGGAGCGTGCCTCTCTCCTGTGGAGCCAGAGAGACCGTGAGCCCTGAGCGAACTCTGAGAGCTCCCAGAGAGAGAGAGAGAGAGAGAGAGAGAGAGAGGCAGAGAGATGAGAAAAAGCCAGGCTTTCCATTTTTTTCTTCCCTCCTCCACCCGCCCCCTGCTTCGTCCGCCTTCTTTTTTTTTTCTTTTACACTCCCGCCGCCTTAGTTTCAAACTTTAATTAAAAAGTGGGCCCGCAATAAGATCCCGTACGCCCAAAGAGCTTGGATATTTTAATTTTATTTCTGAGAAATAAACAGAATAATTAAATTAACAACGTCCCACAAGGTATATTCCGTTCACGTCTTATTCGCATATTTCTATACGCATACCCGTATTGACTATTAGTTACATTTGATTTATTCGACGATCACTCCCATTAGAGATTACATTTTTTTTCGATCCCTTCTCCTCGTTCCTTTTTTTCGCGTAACGACATACCTTTTTCTTTGACTCTAGCTTCGAAGGTGGGCTCCTACGAATTCTTGGTTACGATTGATTTTACCCGTTTCAACGATACGCAGCCATTTTTCCTCAATTTCCTGCCTCGCAGACACATTATTTTTTCATACAACAGGCTATAAATCTATAGGTTGCTCTCCCTGATTCTTCCCAGGGCGAAGGAAACCCGGGAAAGACCCACTCGACTCCGCTTAACAGGCCGCCGGATCGGGATTGAGGTCGGGCTTCTACCCGCTACCGTGGCATGCCAGGCTTCCATTAGGAATGCGAATAAAATAAGTCGAATCGCTGAAAATGTCGGCGATTTATGATTACAAAGCACCATTTTTCAATAGCAGCCAGATTTTCGTAGACACGCGCTTCCTGCCGCTCTTCGCCGGTGGCACGGATTCTTTCTTCCTTTTTTTTTTTCATCCCCTTAAACATTTCATACGAATTCACGGCGAAGCACATTTCTAACTGTGCAATGCGAAATATTTATTCCCATTGAAATACAAACAATCTACTAGACGCTTTTAGACAGCTATATATCATATACTATATAGCTTTCATAACTATTTTACGAGATAAAGTACGAATTAACCACAGCAATGAATTCATGGGAAAAATCATAGTGTTATCAAATTCGATTAATATACGTGATATAGTATGGTTTGTGCCAACATAATAGTACGACTTATCCTCTATCAAAACGCAGCAACGCAGCTCGGAGATATTTGAAAAATAAAAAGAAGATTTATATCTGATATCTTCTTGATTCTGCAGCTTCATATCTCAGCCTTCTTTGAAACTCTTTTTACGATCAATATCACGAATTCGAATATATTCAAGAAAAGCCGTCCTGGGACCTCTCGTTCATTCATTATATGTCTCCCTCCTTCCCACTCTCTCTCTCTCTCTCTCTCGCCCCCTTCTTCGTGGCCAGCAATTTCCACTACTTTGCAACGCACTCCTCTTCTGCACTCCTCTGCATTCGACTCGAGTACGGATCGTTAGCTTGAATCACGCATTGTTCGGATACTTCCACGAATACGGGGCAACGTACTCTTGGCACGTATAACTACCGCACATACGTGCCGCTATAACACCCAGAGACCTTCCCTACTGGCATATGGGGTGCAGAGGGGGTGAGCAAGGTTTATTCGCGGTTCGCGTTAATCTTTCACACGCGTTGTGGAAGATGCGTAATTTCTTGGCGCGCTAACGTCAACAATTATCTAGCAGCGTCGACGCTGGAACACTAGCGTATATAGTTTCGGTTTCTGTCTTACGGTGGATATAACGGAGAATTATATATATATACATATATATATGCATACGAGCACCTTGTCAATTATAAGGATACACGCTGTGACATACGATAACGGCATTAACAATCAAGTCAGCAATGGCTCCACGAATTTTATTGCGGGCACCATAAAATCATGGGATATATCATATACGGCTTGTACGGGGAAATGTTATATAATGGTCGGCTGTTGTTAATACGTCAAGGGACTGTAGTACTTAGACGAGGACTTTATACGCGTATAATAATATTTATCGAATTGCTGATCCAGGGAGGTTGCGTGCAGTACGTCGGTCACGTTTCTATATACGCGAAATAAGCACCGTGCACGTTAATGATATTCAGGACACGATTGTACGCGTGAGATATCATTCACGAAATCCTACTTCGTTTCTGGTCAGTTATTAATTTTTTCCTCGATTTCAAAATCTTGCCATTCTTATGCTACCTTATGATTCGCGTCGCTTTTCGCGGCTCGCGAGGTCGGCTTTACTTCTGGGGGACAAGCTCTTATGCGATTGCCATGTAAAAGAGTCCCTTGAATGCGGTACCCGTGTTTTGAGCTTGACTGTATTTATTATATATGCATATATATTTATTCTGGTCAACGCAGATGGAAATCTGGTATTGTCAAAGGGGCCAACGTTATTCTCTATTATTCATGTACACGAAATAGGATTTACGGATGTATTAATGGCATACATTATTCTTCGATGTATATCGAGCATTGTTTTTTTTAATTCCAAAAAACGGGATTCGCCGTCAATATTGCTACTATTAAAAGTACTATTAAAAGTACTATTAAAACTAGCAATATTGCTGGCTGCACGTCATACGTCGCAAGTGAGTTAATGGCCATTCGGTAGCTGAGTGCATGGGCTTGCAGAGCCAAACGAATAACTTCTGTACAGCAGGTACCTACTCCAGGTACCTTTATGCTTTACGTTTGGCCATTATAACTCACTACTTCGTAACTTATCGAACGAGTGACCCGATGTAAAGGCCATTACACGAAGCGCCTATGCTGGTAGGGCTATCGCCTATATGGGGATACATAAAACACACGTACTCCAGTTCAGTCTATATAGATATATGAAAAACCTGAAAAGCGAGGAACGTATGTTTTACTATAATACCGCAGCGACCCGAACCTGAGAATCCTTAGAGCTTAGAATCAGGCCACATCGATCAGTCACTTTTGCCAGCGATGCTGAAACGCTGGCGTTTGCCAAGAAAAATGTATCAAGAAACACGAGAGAGAGAGAGAGAGAGAGAGAGAGAGAGAGAGAGAGAGAGAGAGAAAGAGGAAAAAAAATGAAAATTCACGACACCTATAAAAAATTTGAAATCCTGCCAGCTCACGGTTGTAGCTACATGTCGAGGGTTGTATCGCGTTGGAAAATATTCATACAGCCATTTATAATTCATGTCGCTGCTTTGACTGTAAGGATAACGAACGTTTCTTCGAGTTGCTTCACCGAGGATCCTAGTTTCTCAAAGGACTACCGTGTTTCCTTGAGAAAATATTTATATGGGCTATTCTAATTCTCCTCGGTCCTCGAGTACGTTTTCACAGTGAATAACGAGAGACATCGACTCCTTATATACTGTTGCAAGAATCTTGGTCGTTCCTTACATAAGAGAGTTGATCTGTTTATTTATCAGTGGCTTGATAGAATTTACGAACGACGTCCTTTCACCCAGTAGGTACGAAGGTTATCTCTAATTTTCTATTATAAGCCGGATAAACTTTCTTAAGGGTTGTAATTGGCTGCACCGTCTGGAATGACCTGCGATTTTTCCTGCACGTGTTTACACGCATCTTACACATTCTCCAGGTCTTGAAATTCCTACATGCTTTTACATTACGATAATCGTATGCGAATACGCGAACGTCGGGACGTCGCTGGCGTCGATCATCCCCTTACGACCAGTGGCCCTATACTGTTGCATGTATGCCGCGTATGCAAATTCGAAGGACGTGCTACTCCCCCGGTTGATTCCTCGATTTTCGTGTCGAGAACCCCATGGAAATATCGGGGCCGTAATTGCGACTGGCGCACTGAAGGTTTTTAAGGACGAAGCGCGGGGAATATAATGAAGTGGACTGCAAACTGTTACCCGGTAATTTAATTCACTTTTCTCCACCCACCGCTTGGCTGACTACTCTCGTTCCGGCATATCGAGGCGATCTGCAGTCTTTGTCATTCGCCAAAGAACTTCGTTTGTTTAGCTTCTAACAAAGAGGATTTCGTTTTCTTATATGATATTACGCTAATGGTATACCATATCCATAACGATACGAAGCTTTGTTTATTATCACTAGGGGGCCTTTAGCGCGTGCTGAACCAGCGTTCCATAAACGATGAAAAAATTATTTCGTATCTTTACATTTGTAAAGTAACTGGAATCTGTCAAATTGACTGCATGCCGTGAACGCGCGCACCAAGCGACAAATTCGCACGCATTGAACGACGATAGCGACAACCAATCGGAACCAACCATCGCGGAGAAACGGTAACAGAATTTGAAAATATTTTCTATACACGACTCGTTAACGATAACATGGATCTGATACTAAAGGGATTTATTATCTGTCTCATTATTTTGCGTCGTGACTTCTTTGTGCGACATGAGCTTTAATGCTGGATTTTTTTAGGTACCTTCCACCCTTAAATGTATAACGAAGACATGCGTAATATGCTTAAAAATATGAATCGCGTATCAATACGAATTTTCTATCAGGAAGGTACAATATCAAAATATAATATATTGTATATGAGCCTATTAAAATGTCCGTAGTGTTACTGCATACCGAACTCCGAAATACCTGAACCGTAACACTTTATGCCACTTACAGAACCCTTTTCCAAGGCACTCGATGCGTATCATCCCGTATTTTCGACATTCTCGTCGATTAATACACTCACGCACGTTTCCCCGTGAAAGAACCAGGGAGATATTCCACCCCTCGAGAATGTCGATATCATCCAGATAAGCCCGAGATGTGCCCAATACGATATCCACTCGAGCCAAAGCAGTGAAGCAGCCGGCAAGCACTTCTTCCCGGAAAAGGCATACTTTAACTCCTGAATAACATAAAAACGCGTCTAAAGCCCACGTCGGGAAGGTATATGCCTACTAGAAGGTTCGAGTGAATGCATGCGAGAGAAAAATGGCCGTTAGATGTACACGTTCAGAAATATACCTAAAATATAGGTCAGTTCCCCCATTCGCATTCTATCGTATCAAATATATTACATATCCCATACAGAAGACTGGTAGTATTTAGTATGAGTATGTCCATAGTAACCTATATGTATTAATGGTAGTAATAATAAAGATCGTCCAGCGAGTATCCACAGTAAGCAAAGTAAAGACATGGCCTACGGGTTAAACGCCTGGAGACATAACCGTATTGTCTAATGTATTTTATTCCGCTGCGTGGCAGGAGCTGCGGAAAGACGGCCGTTCCGGCCAGGCAAACAGAAAGCTTTAACGTATATAACACGGGACTGGCTTACCTACCGTTGCACTATCTGTCGAGACAGCCAGTCCAGGCTGGCGCAGTGCAAACATTTGTTCAGGACGCCATAGCTCGAGGGACGGGCGTTGTACGAAGTTACGTTAACGTTAACGTTGCGTTGCGCGGCGTACGCGAAGTCTATCCGATCGCACCAGAGAGAGAGAGAGAGAGAGAGAGAGAAGGAGACTAGCGCTGTGCCTCAAAGCGATGCCACTGATATCGGTAATAAGATAACGAATATCCAGCGACTATAACCTCTGGCAGAAGCCTCCGCTCGTCATCCCTTTAGGTTAGGTCAACGGCTCTGGACATTTTGCTACCGGTGAAGCTTCTGCTTCTGGCCTCTGCTGACTCCTCCCCCTGCCTGCCTGGCACAGGCCTGCCACCCTGCTTTATACACAAAACCACCCAGTCCCGGTCCCGCGTTTGTTCAAACTTCCTTATCGCTTTTCTCAGGCCCCAAGACCCGGCCATGCGAGCGTTCCATTTCCTCGCACGAAATCCCGATAGTATCGTTATACTTATCGAACTGTATTTTTTCGAAGGCTTTTACTCCATACAAAAAAGAAAAGCCTGTATACCTCTTCTCTCTGACATCGTACAAAGGATCCCACGATGCGAAAAGTCGAATTTTTCCCAGCGACGGGAAACAATTCACGGATGACATCGCGATATTGTACGTTGGATATCGTTGATGGGAGAGACACTGCTGCCAACTGATATCGACGTAGAATACACTCTGTGCCAGTTTCGCGTGTTCTGTTACCAAGAAGATAATATGCTTCGGTTAAGAATCGCGACCGCGATTCACGAGCTGTCGGTAGTGTCGATGGAATACTGCCGTACTAGTGGGAGACAAGAAAAAGTGTATGAAATAGCGAAAGAGAGACGGAGAGAGCGCTATGACGCGATCCGACGAAGCGAGAGTTTACGCACAGCCTGCGGTAATAAAACGATCTCTACCAGTAATAGCAGGATTTCGAACTACGCCGTGTGAATGCGTAAAAGTTCAGGAGGGGTGGCTCTGCCAATGTTGTGTTGTGTATACTATATAGGTGCGTCTATATATATACACACACACACACACATATATATATATCAAGGGTACAGTGACACGTAGAGGAAGAGAAATGGATGTATGGATGGACGGTTGCATATAGCTATATATATATTGTGCAGTAATGTGAGGGATACATGAGGGAGTATAGGGACGGTGTGAGAGTCGAGCATGTGGCAATAAACAATTTGTTACGTGGAGGGGTTGGCCAACCTGTTTACGACCCTTGCGACTTTCTCTCTTCCTATTTTCTCTGTCCTGTGTTATAGTTATATACAAGCATCCCGAAAGAACCGTACTTAAAATCAATGTGCGCCCTGCACTCTTCCGTCTCACTACCTCCTCTTCATTTAACCTGCTAATTACAACCCCCTTTACGGAATATCTTTATCCCTCGTAATAGTTAACGTGTATGGCGACGGTCCTAGGCAAAGGTCATATATTTAGAGGGACAAACTTTGACCCTATCTCGTCTCTTCTTTTTGCATCATATTATGCCTGCGCTCCGGTCGCCGAGTTGTGAGTTAAAAATTTGGCATCGGGTCAATCACAAATGGACCTGCTGGGAGAGCGGACTGATTTTACTGATAAGGATGTAATGAACGATGAGGCCGATAAAGCAGGAAAAATAAATAGAGATGAACTCAACGATAGATTTGCAACGCCTGTAATATAGATATATATAATATACATAGTGCACTGTATATATATAGTGCATTCTGTGAACTATGGAGGAATGAATGTACGTATACAAGAGCAGGAAAGTTTGCAACAACGAACTCTCTGTCTGTCGTTGCACTCGACTCTCTTGACTTTCTCTCTCTCTCCCTCTCTCTCTCTCTCTCTCTCTCTCTCTCTCTCTCTCTCTGTCTCTCGCGCGCGCGCGCGCGCAACTCTTACTCTCTTTTTCCCTATCACTCCCACCTCGAACTCCCCGACTGACTGACGCGTCCGTCAGCGCCGGCTGAAATTCATATGCGCGGCCGCTAAACTCCATTAATCACGAAGCCGGACTTAATTAAAAGGCTAAAAATCATATTCTCAGAATGAAATAGCTCGCGCGCTACGTTCCGTTACTGAACTGGACATACTACTAGGCTCGCCGGGGCCTCTTGCCGGAAGTTTAATATCGCTTAACGTCCCCGTGATTTATTTACGTGTCTCATAACGAGTAGGAGACGCGTGGGACAATCAATAATTATTGCCGATCGCTCTTGACTCTAAGATGTGCACGCTTTTATCATATATATAATACCCGCCGCGAAGATCCAAGAAACTTATTGTACGGAACGACAATGGCAATATTTCTCTTAGCCTTTCTGTCAGCTGTATACCTACCGATGCCGTGTATACGTGTGTGTATATATATGTGACTACTCTATTTATCTATTCCCCTTTACTTACTTGTATGACGCTGCATGCGCTTAGAGAAAAAAAAAACGAATGGACGCCATTTTCAATTCAATTAAAGCGACAGGTAACCGTGAGTTCTCGCACGCGTTACTCTCTCCTACTCATCTGCCCGGGATGATGCTGTAGGAATTTAACTGAAGGGAGAAATGCATATCAATCGCCTTGTTCACTCGGTTACATTTTCAGCCGGTAAAATAGCTCTGTGTGTTGGCCGTTCGCTGGTTTATGCTAGGCGCACGAGTGTACACGACCGTGTAATCCCTCGTGGTTTATGCCACGGGTTAGGGTGGGTTACAACCATCGGAATGGAACGTTAATTAAAATTCGTACGGGTATCGATACTCTGCAGGTAATTTCGTGGCGAGTAAAGCTTGCACACTGTCGCGAATGAGGTTGTTGAGGGCCCTTGCTTTCTTTTTTTCTTATTTTTGTTGAATTACACAATACACGAATTCTGGCTTCCTTCCATTCGTCTCTTTGCACTATCTAGGTCTAAGGGGTTGTTGGTACTTGATATTATACTGATTAGGAAAATTATTTAATTTTTTTTTGAAAAGACGTTTCTGAAGGGGGTTGTAAAATTGTGGTTTTCAAGTATGGATACTTTTATACGCAGGGGTATGTATGGTGTTACTAATGGCGGCTGGATTGCATCGATAGTACACAGCAGTGCAGTAAGCAGCCAGCTTCCCTCGCGATCTCTACGATCGCGCTGGAATGTGATCAAACGGCAAACGTAAGGGAGCCCCGGAAACGCGGTCGTGTTGAAAACCACAAACGCGCCGACCGACGCGCCGGTGATGCAGTGATGCTGACTCGAAGTGTTTTCAGATGAATGTAGTGCCATTCATTGTGGGCCTAATTAACAAGCCCCGGCGCTCTGGTTCCATTGTACGGGCATCAAGTCCTTTGCAAACTCACCCTGTGTCCTCCGCGAGTCCTACAGCAACGACGAAGCCAACCATCCCTCTCTCTCCCTCCCTCCCACCCACCCACCCACCTGCCCATCCTTTCACCCCGGTCCCGCGTAGAATTTAATTAACTTGTTCTGCATTTGATAGCTGGCAAAAACTTGGCCGTGTCGTTTGCGAAATAGCCGTAATTAATGTTGCTCAAAAGCCTTCGCGGAAATTCAGGAACGTTTGAGGCGAGCGGGCGGCTGCCGTCGCTTCTGCTTTTGCCTCTGCAGCTTCTGCTTGCTGCCGCTACCTCGAGTGCGGATTCGTCTCTTCCTTCAAACGGATTCACTTTTAAGCGGGAAACTTCACTAGGCTGCCTACCTTATATTCTCTTTTTCTCTCCTTTACTCCCTTGTCGGAAATTTTATTCTTTTCCTTTATTTTCGTCGGCCGCCTTAACGTTATGTCGTTGGCGCTGGGGTCACCAAGTATTTTTCTTTTTTTTTACCACCGCCGAGTATCTTCATTCTTTACCTCAGCATCCCTCTCGCCGAGGGGTAATAACGGAGAATGAGAATAAACCTCGGGAACTACATGTGGCCGACCTTGTATCCTCTCCGTGTATATAAGAGCACCTGCTCGGAATGTCATTATGCGCATGGAGTATCTCGCAAACACACGACCTACATTTTTACCGGTATTTACGTTACATTGCACACAGCATCCCTATAAATGTACTCGCGGTCCAGTACGCCGGAAAATTTTTACGATGACCGCAGAAACCTGGGAGGAGAAAGTCAGACAAATGGATGACAAAAGAGGGAAGTGGAAAGATTGTGGAAAAGTGGAAGACGTCGACTGGATGAGTTCGTAATGCCTCCTGAAAGAGCGTCTCTATGAATCTCGCGAGCGACACAGTGCGCTACGCTGTACGTTTCTGTTTCCTGGAATATGAGAAAATCTTTTCTCTCTCTTTCTTCATGCACTTATCTCCGTGTCTTGAACTCGCTGTTGAACTTGTCCCGAGTTCTATATCAACGTTGAGTCGTGGCGCGAGCGAGAGGGAGATAACAAGAGTCGAGAGTTTTCATGGGAGAACTGACCCAGGCTAATGGATGAGGAATTTCTAGTGAGCCAAGGAATACCCGGAACCGGGGCGGAGGAGGGGATGGGTGGATAGGCTGGCTGCGGTCCAGGATCGTTCATCCAGGCACTTATCTCCTTAAGCGATTCAACGAGTCTTATCGCATACGGTGCATACGGTTTATTATAAGATTGCCGACTTCATTGCTTTAATTCAGGGCGCTACGTGCGTGGCAAGAGTGCCGCACTAAATTATAATCTCAAGAGAGAGAGAGAGAGAGATTCAAGAGAAACGTCCTGCAGGCGTAGACGCATGTACATGGGACTTAGTCCACGAGGTATCCATTTACATAACGAGATTATTTCATTTTCCTCTGAATGCTGTCTCGTAACCCCAAATGCAAATGTGCCCGTCTTCCCTCACACTCACCCCTGTGCGAGATGTGTGATCAGAATGTTTGAATACAACGATCTCAAACGGAAAGCGTGCCCGCGTGCACCCTTCGCAGAGTTGCAGCATCCCTAATAGTCGGGATACATGACTCCATCGGTGTCGCGCGTGGAAATCATTCCTTTCAAATTCTTCCCCATGCGCAGAGGAGTGTTACGGTTATTTCCTACCCTTGGTTTATACACAGTCTGGACCTTCAGGTTCTATTATGGATATTAAGGATGCTGTGTAGCCACGCTAAATGACAGCTGGACGTGGGATCTCGACTCTCTTTTCGTTCTGTGAATCTGGGTATGCACCTCTTCCTAGGTCGACGTCGCCTTACGTTACATATTTATGTCATAGCTGATACCCGGCTATCTTACCTTGGCGTCTTTCACTGCTCGACGTAGAAACATTGCGCTGAGCCCGTCCAACCAAAACACAGTATCACGTGAGCTTCCTCGACGTCGGCCATTAATAATTTAGCATGCTGAACAAAGCGTAGCGCTTGAATTTGATGCCAAAGAGCCAACCTGATAAAGAATACTGCTGGACCATTACAATACACTAGACATTCCATCCGGCATGGTCAGCCTTGCCATTTTTAATAACGCACAGCGCGGCCATGGAAAAGTTATTCGGTAATTGGTACGCACGAGTTTCATTAATTATTATAATTTTTTTTCAAAATAGTAATGCTTTATGGGATCCGTATGGGATTTAGCTAGCATCCACCCTGTACAGAAATACCCCATCTATTTCTGACCTAACGTCCTGGGAGAATCGGCCACTACTTTCGTTACATCTAATATTAATCCGCCCGTAAATCTAAGGGTTGGAAAGGTTCACCAGATTTATTGGCGAACCAGGTATGACGATAATTCGATAAAGGGTACCATCCCCTAGCTAGAATAGAGGAGTTATATAACTCGGTGGTGACAGGGTTTCGGGCTTGGAATCGTGATCGTGATCGGGGATACTGTCCGCGCTGGATGTTTGGGGGCTTCATCGCACAGATCAGATGACGCGGATGAGTGCAGCACGCAATACAATGCAGTGGAGGCAGATGTGCACTGCAGCCTCAATAGAATTGTACATGCCCGTATTTTTCTACCCCTGCAGCATGACGTTCTCTTATTCTCTGGCTCTTCTGTATCCCATTCTTTCTCTTAGTATTACTCCTTCCACTTTCTTTCTCTTTCTCCCTATGACCGATTCGTACGTGCTACGTGTGAATGAATTAGTCTATATCTATACATATATACAAGTAGGTTGTGTCGACTCCAGTTACTCGCGAGGGTATAATGCATTTGAGACGACAGCAATTTCAAATACGACCATCAGAGAGTGGGTGTTGGATGTATGAGTGCACTCGAATGCTTTTTTGCCGATGCAATAATCCCATCGAGGTGTTTCGATGGGAGTCCAGAATTGCACCAGCTCTCTAGTCCCACTTCAGCCTCGACGAATTAAAGAAAGACCCGGGGAAACGTACGTGCCCTTGAGCGAATCATACACCAGTGCATTTCTCGATGTGATTTATAACACAGGGGTTAGTACGAATTCGTTTCTGCATTCTACGACCCTTGCAATTTACGGTATAGGTATAGCGTGTGAACGTATATCTATATATGTCGTTCGAGAAAATATTACTCGAAAAATTATTATCTTTTATTTTACGGTTCGGGTGGTAAAGTAGAAATATGAAATTACTCGATTGATCGACTAGGAAATTGTGTTTTCAGTGGAGTTCTCCGGCAATGCGCTTTCTTAGAGTCTTTGTAGTATAGGGATGGGCTAGCGCGCAAAATACACTGCAATATGTTTGTAAATTCAATGGGACACGTTCGAAATGTAATATTGGCGAAATATTTTCCCGGCGATATTGTTTGCGCCACGCAGAACTGGCGGGATCGATCGCAGGTACTGATGCTGTGCATCTGCGGCCGACTTTCGCGTATCCATATACTTATCCTTTCCAGTTTTCTTATTGTATGTAAGCCATCCGGGGTTTACCCCTTCAATTGTGTGCGTCACTATATGACGCAACGAGGGGATGTTCAATTATGCTTTACAGGGGATGCAACCTTTTCTTGAAATTGTCTGAATTTATACTTGACATTTGCACAGAACTGAGAGACGATCCCATATGCGTGCAAAGTGTTGGATTTTGAGAAAGCTACGAGATGAATCTCGTCCGAGATAAAAATATCATTAGTACCATTGTTATTATTGTAGGCAAAATATCAGCACGTGTTGCTGCTACCATTAACAATGCCTAAAGTCTGCCCCACCTCGTATAACCGGTAACCACAATCGCTTTTCGAAGTTGCCAGTATTTTCTGTTTAGTCGTCGATTCGTGCGGTACGGTTTTTTCCCATTTTTTTGTGGTTCCTTTTTTTTTTATTGTATATCCCTGAAACTGGGTATCCACGGCACTCTCTCTCCATTCGGTCCTTTGTACCGTGCAATGACCGCTTTTCATCCTTTTGTGCCGGAACTTTTCCATTGCCCGTATTTGCTTTCATTGTTTCTACTGGACGCAAGCACACTCGCTCCCGCCATTGCAGCGCCTACCCGCGCTTTTGATCTGACGGCGTATACACTACGATGACAATAATAGAGAGAAAATAAAAGTAGGGAATGAAGTGAGATAAAGAGGGACCCACATAGGTACGAAAAAGAAAACAATATATAATGGGCAACGAACAATTTCGCAATTACGCGCTTATCAGATCGTCCAAGAAAGTACGACTGTTTATTCGCGTTGAAGTGCACTCTACCTTCCCGTCGGTCCGTAATGTCACAAGACGCGTTAATACATACATTCAAGAGGACTCCATTAACTGTATGCGAATTGTATATTGAGAATTAAGCTTTATATCCTCAAGCACTTGATGTACCTAAACTGCAGAGGTGCAGCTGCATACGCGAGTACGTAAGTGCACAGACAATGCTATATCACTAGTACAAAATACGTAACAAGCTCGGGAGATGGGGAGGGCAAGGTAGACGGGTTTTGGTCTGGCCGCAATCCCCCCAAGACTACATACTTGCCAAGCATGCACCCTCCGCCACTAGCTCACTACCCCATTCCGGCATCCCCGATGCACTTAGCCATGGAAGGGCGCTAGGGAGCTCACGGGACACCATCCACTTATGTCGCGGTTACCCCGCTGGCATTATACTAAACTAAGTGAACGAGGTGAGCGAACGAACGAGCCGAGTATATCGTCATTAAGTAATTCCGCCTATAAGCAAATTAGTAGGAAGCCGAAAGGGCGACGGGTGTAGGGGGGAAGAATTCAATATTGTCCTTGACACTCGACCCTCCCTTCTATACAATCTCGTCTATGTAAATTATGTCTTCTCATCTTTGGTTATTACGTCACCACGTGTGTACCCACGAGACTATTTCTCACGCCCATTAGACAAAATCATAAACGTCCCAGGGATCAATGATCTATTTCTAGATCTGATTACTGGTACCCGGCTGTCGCCTTCGTTTCACGGGGCCAAAGGCTAGGTCAAAGAGTCAGGCGGATATTCAATATCGTCGATGGCTTCCGCAGAGGACGCTCTTCCGAGATGTGCCCTTTAAGGCGGTTAAGCTTCCAAGAAACACGGCCGCCCAGCTTGCGACTGGATACTACTCGGTCCAGGCACATATGAGCGACTTTATTCGCTTGTGTATATATATATACACACATACGAAATAGGAGGTAGTATTCCGTATACTATAGTCCAGTGCGTATACTGTATAATGGCATATGGTGATAGTACAGCGCTATATGCTATATAGGTATGTAACCGTGTATATAGGAACGGCGAGGCCGCCGCTACCACTGACGGGGATAAATGTCGCCGTTGTGCCGCATAAGATGAATATTGGGTTATATTTCAGACTCCTGTGAAATATGCGGCCCGTCAAACGTTAAATATTTCTAGCGGGTAATTTTAATAATGCCGCGTATTCGGAAGAGCGCGACAAAGGCTCTCAACCACCACTCCGAAGCCCCAGCGTCTACCACCATTTTCGTCCCCCTCGTCCTAGTCAGCATCACGATTGCTCCAACCCTTTCCTCTTTGACGTCGGAATCTCTCTTTTCTCGTATCTTTTTTCTCTCCCTTTTATACCCTTACACGTGCCCTTCTCGTTTTTCCTTCTTCTCCGCCTTCTCTTATCCCGTCTTTATGCTCCTCTCATTCCGGCCGAAAATTCACCCTTGCTCTCTTCCCTCCTGAAACCCTCTTTCAACCTTGCGTATTTCCCTTCACCCTTACAGTCGCACGCTTATTTCACACGTGAACGCTAACGAGGCCACTTACCGTGGCAAGATATATGTATATACACTTTCTGCTTTTTCTCGGCACTCGGAATTTCTCTAGTACAATCTGTGTATCCACGTACTGTACCGAGGTACACGTAACTATCGGACTCCTACTCGGATCTGCTCCCTGACCCAACCTCATCCTGACCTAACTCGATTTCGTGCAGTGCACCTCTCGACTACCAAGGGTCATTTCGTCGATCGTTAATTCCTTTTCTCAAGAGTTTTCTGGCTTATGTGCTCAACGTGTGTACGGATATGTAGCTCTATGTTTTTTTGAGCGTACCTTTAATTGTTCTGTGCCTGAGAAAGGTTTCTCAAGTGTGATGGGTTCTAGGAAATTGATGTCAAACAGAGAAAAGTGCATACGCACTGCAGTTCCATGAAAAGCACAAATGATTCTGGTCTTATACGTGTGCTATTCTCCTAGCGTGTGTGTAGTTTATATATATATATTGATCCTTCATGTGGTTATATAACGTTGTGGTAAAATTGTCTGGACGTATGATCAAAGACCTCAGGAACCCCAGAGCAAAAGACCTTTATCTGTATTGTCTAATCCGTTACATTCATACGTCCCGGCATAAGGCAGTTGTCAAAAGTAAAATCCAACGTGCGTTACAAGCGAAATCCAACTAAGCTTCTATATCCTCGCTTTATTTAATATAGATTAGGCGATGCTGCCTTGCACCATCCTCATACTGACCAACACATAAATCCCGAAGCTTTTCCGCGTCTCGCCGAGGATACGGGGATAGATCAGAAAGTCCGGCTTATCTCAGGGGAAATAACCTTCGATCTTCTTGAAAAATAAAAATATGGCGATAAAGGTTATTTCGAAATTTCTTTGAACATATAAAGCATACAGGTATTGCATAATCTAATTCGTATTTATTTCTTGAACAAACTGTACATACGGAATCGTCTAATACGCACAACCAGTTACGTTATATCTTGCAGATCTAAGTATTCGAATTGTACTAATTCGCGCTAAAGCGTCTCATGTACGTCTACTGGCTGAAATTACTTCAACGAACAGCACATGGTTCAGAGTACATTGGACTCTGAGAGCGTCTTGCGCGGTAAAGCAATAAAACGAAGACGCGAAAGAAATAAAAGTACCTACGTGTCACTCCGGTCCAGTGACAGAAGGATTCTAGGACTCCGGCAATTTTCTGTCCTCCTCCTCCTCCTACCCTCATATATTTTCAGAAGTGGAATTTTCCAGCAACGACTACCATTACACTCCGGGCCCACCGTTACAGTCTATCCTCTCCCGTAACCCATTTAATTGTCCCGTAAGTCCCTGCAGCTTCCGCCGTCATCCCCAAGGACCTTAAAAAAAATATGAATAAATAAATCGGAACTTATAAACCAGTCATACGCTATAGTAGTGGGAGAAGCTAAACCCCAGGATGGGACCAAGAGTAATCGCTGAATAAAAGCAACGTTGAGCAGATGGCTGGTGTTGCCATTAGCTAATGGATCCCTAACGCTACCCCGCCAGAGTCATCCTCCATGGTTCCTCTTGCAAACGTAGATAGAGATACTGGACCTACCTTTATACTGTAGCCTATACTTATACCTGGTACTTATATGTACGTATGCCTATAGTACATACATATGTACTGTACTCTCTATGTGCCAACAATTCACGATTTCCATTTACAGAAGGCAATCGAGCCAAATCGTCGGTTCGGACGAATCATCTGCCCTTCTACTGTTGCACCCTGGTTACGTAATATTGTGGCATCAAAAGAAATAGCTTGAGGGAGACGCTTTGACTGGGCGAGTAAACATATGTAAGCTTGCTGAATGACAAAAGTCTAGTTTTATTAATGTACCGTAGGTTGCTGAGTGTTTATCTTCGATTGCGTGTCTACTTGATGACATATTGGCACGAGTGACTGCGATTCATTCGCTGCTGGTACTTTATGGTACGTGGGACGCGGGTGCCCGGGATTTGATTGTAATGAATATATTTTTCGGGTCGATTTGGCACTTTGCTATTGGTGGAGTTTGAAGAGTTCATGGGTCTTCCAAGTAAAAGCGGCTATCGGTGATTCGATATCGAGTCTTCTTGGTAATACCCTAGACTCGACTGAGCATTAATATTTAGTGGCATCGCTAAATATTCATAGAGACTCGAATGTAAATGCAGAGTTTGCATTATCGCTGTACGGACGCCCGGCTGCGATTTACGTCGTTAATCTCCGTTTACGAGTGCGCGCGCGCATAGCGTTTCACTCGTTGCGGAATTTAAATCGCGCGATAATTTTCGCTCGCGACGTGGATTCTACCGAGATCCCGGGTTACGCGTGTCGCTGAAGCGCTATTATACGTATACGTGATGCACCGTGAGATTTTGCCAAGATTCTTTCAAATTTGTTTCGTCTGGAAAACATGACCTAACATGCTACTGCAACAAAGCGTACACGTGCACCCGTGCGCAGGAATATTCTTAGTCGTTTTTCAAAATCTAACATGAACACGGCTTCGTAATTGAATAGTAACAGCGCGCATATTTGAATAACGGAGAATAAAAGATGTCTGCGGTGACGCAACCAAGACAGAAGAGAATAAGTAATAACGGTAAAGTATCCGTCTGGTTACTGGGTAGTATACTCATAAGACATTTTCATCCGACTTCCTCGCATTTGTTGAGTCGCGGCTGACTTATGATTGCGAGGAGAGTTTCATCGCGGCAAAAAGCACAGGATATTCCTGACTCTTTTCTTCTGCTGAAGGAAGAGCATCACCGTCTACTCAAGTACCACGGTATCATCGGGAAGATCCGCTATGACGACAACGAGTGGCGGCTTCGCGGAAGATGGAGTCGCACTGTTCGAAAAATGAGAGAGAGAGAGAGTGAGCAAGAAGCGGAGAGTTAGAGAGTATAGTCTATAGCTTGGCTTGGTTGCATCAGCATCACTAGGGAAAAGAGAGAACGTTCCACTTATTCCTCAACTGGAATAGTAAATAAGAATGGACCCACATCGTTCTTGCTCGGTATAACGTTCATTTTACTGGAGAATGCCAAGAATGGCGTGCGCTCAAGACAGCGAGACATTGTTCAAATTGCGGAGAGTAGAGACATCGATCACCATGGAGCTGCCGCAGCTGAGCCCCCGGGGACAGACACGCGGCACGAGCGACCTAACCCACCCTTATATACATATATATAAATGTATGTATAGGTATATACGGAACTGCTATTCACCTCATACTACCTCGAGGATACCACCTACCCCCTATAGTACCGTCCTCACGCCATCTCGCCCTATACACAACCCCTTTTCATCCCTCTACCTTGGAAAGCCTCCTTGAACCTCGCTCTTCACTTTCTCTCTCTCTCTCTCTCTCTCGTTCTCACTCTATCTTTCTCCGATATACGGCTACCTTACTTTCTCCATCTCACTTTCTCTCCTTTCCTCTTTGCTACTACTGTCTTCTCATCTCTAACCGTATATACGCACGCCGCTCGGAAAACCCTTACCCTGTGCGGTCTTTTCTTCAGCCTGCGTTCGCTTTGTCAACCCCTAAGCCACGTTTCCGGACCCTTAACCCGGCGACGATCGGCTCTTTCTTTCTCTCTGTCTCTGTCTCTCTTGCTCTTGCGAACTTTACTCTCGCCAAATCGGAAGCCAACGACTCGATTGCGTGATTTTTTTTCTTTGAAATAATTCGGGATGCTAGCGGCAACCATTCGTTGTTTTTATATGAGAATGTCACTGTGTGGGAAGGTAATTGATTCCATGATGGTTGATAGGGTGGAGATTTTATTAGGGAAGGATATTTGATAGGGGATGATTATACAGATGCTTCATTTGAGTTATTCTAACCGCTTCAAGTGTGTGTATGATACAGCGGGACTGCCTGTGTACTCGTTTTATCAGATATATTTAAATATGTATACAAAAAGGGAATACGTGAAACGGAAGGGTGGTTGGATTATTATATGTAGATATTTATATTCACACGATTCCTACGAATTCCTGGTATGTCTTGCCCGAGTGCAACGTAAATAGAGCTCAACTCTCGTGCCACGTCACAGGACCCTTTCTCATCCCGTAGAACTTTCATCTCGGCATAATTCTGTCCCAGGCGTAGCCTCCTTAAGGCAGAAGTACTACTAATTAATCCTTTTAACAGCGCTCAAATTTAATTAATCTCAAAGTTATGTGGTCGGCACTCGCCGCCTCGCTCACTCCCTTTATCCCTCCCTCGACGCTCTTCTTCCGCCTCTCCTTTTTATTCTCTCCTGGCAATTAGCCCCGGAATTGTATATAAGCGTGCTTTGAAAATCCGATTTGCGGTTTCTGCCTTGTCCTCCCCCTTAAAGTTCCGCCTCTCCTCTCTACACACCGCTACCATAACCACCCTCCTGTGGAGCCCCTCCATTCTATCCTCCATTTCACCCTCCAAGGCGATCCCTCAGTTTCAAGTTATTACCGACATCTTCCCCGGTATATGTCACGGCAGTTCTAATTTCCCGGACGTCGCCATTCACCTTACGCCGTTTCAGTAGCACATCAAAGAATCCCCACCCCCTATATTACTTCTGTTATGTACCTATTACGTATACAACAAAGAAACAGTCGAAAATAAGAATTCCTAACCCCCTTACCAGGTACGGTATGTATCTACAGCAACCCTCGAATGGGCCCTCCGGTAATATTTACCCCCTCCATCCCTCCCTCCCTATCCCCAAGTCCATTCTGTATATCGTTTGCATAATGGCCTTCTTTCATCCCACATAACTCTTTTATCTTGCCTAACACAGTTTACGATCTTTACACTTCCTTTTCTCCCTTACGCACCAGGCAAGAGCGATGCATCCCGGAAGCTTCCCTTTACTACCCTACTTTAATATCGGTTATAACGCATCGTCGAATACATATATACCCAGAGAAGTACTGGGCCGCTACTCGATACAGGATCAATGCAGTACAAGTACTCCATACTGGCCTGCGGGTTGGCATCGGAAAGGAGATACCATACTGTATGTGTGTACAGTAAAGACGGGGGAACCTTGTTTACGTTCGTGTGCTAATTTGTCCTAACCTAATGAGGGTAGGGCTCGGCATTGCGCAACCCCCTTTACAACACTGCAGTGTACGTACGGACCAACTGTAATATACGGATAATGATTCAATGACCGTAACAAGGGGAGAGGCTTTGAAAAAAAAAATTAACGGAATGAAAAGAAGTCTGTCTAAGGTCGAGCTAAACAGCTGGCTTGTGTTTCTAGATACTGGGGGGAAAGTAAATTGATTTTCATCGATAAATATGACCGGGAGCAATTAGCTCTTCCTGGCGAGAGACGAGGAACGGGGGGTGCTCCCTGATAGCGAAGCTGTGAAAGATGTACAATAAAAAAGTGGAAGGGGGAGGAGTAAAAAGAAAAAAGTATACAGAAGAAAAGGAATGAAAGGCCGATGGGAAAAGAATAACGAGAATCTGAAGGAGTAAGAACAGGAGAGAGAGTAAAAGTGAAGGAGAGAGAGTCGTTGGGCTGTGGCGCGTGTCATTATGTGGGGTGAACGAATCATAACAAAGGACGAGGAAATGGGCAAATGTTTTCGAGTAGCCTCCGCTTCTCTGACCCATTGTTATTTAACGCGAGTACACGAAGAGCATTGTTGAAGCTCTGCCAAATGGCGCTCGTCGAGGCCAACGAGGAGGAAGGTTAGTCAGGGAGGAAAGCGACCGATAGAGGCGCTGTGATCGTCAATTTATTAAATTTCACGAATTACAGTTTCATCGAATTTTTATGGCGTCTACTTTAATTACCATTTTCTACTTTAGTCCACTGCCATTCTCTTCGTTCTATATAGTACATACGTATGGATACGGGTAGCTATCTCGAGGGTTCGCCTTTCTAAAGAAATTCGTAATTCCTACTCACAAGAATGGTTACGCTAACAACCCCCTCCCCCCGTGGTATTCGGTTTTGAGTTTCTTATTCGAGTGAAGAGGATAGGGTGGGACAAGGATGAGGTAAGGGAGTCTCAGCTTACGATTCAAATCCACCCCCCTCCCCCCTATTCCTCCCACTCACCCCTGGGGCTTCGACGCAGTTTTCAACTTTCACGTTCAATAGGTCCTGCACGAAGCAGTGTAACGGCGTCGAGAGGTTCGTGCGGCTGAATAACTCGCAGTCATTAGCAAGCGTCCCTTTATAGCGGGCATATAACATTATAACAAAATGCAAACGCTTTTACATAACAGTAATGAGTTCCATTTCAGTAATGAGGTCGCACGCCATTGAAAATGTTTGCTCCGTTAAAACAACAATTGTCGCCTACGAACAGGTCGACTCTACCTCCCCAAACACCCATGACACCCTTCGTCCAAACTCTCAGTCGCTTCTCCACGTCCACCTTCCATATCATCCCGTAAAAGTTAATGAACGAAGAAGGGGTCCAGGACGTTACAAGGAATTCCACCTTGGTCCTGACCTTTGTCTCTAGGTATAGATATTTAACTGCCTAGTCCAGTCTTCGACCTCGTTCGCCAAGCCAGATTGAATTTATCCACTGGAAACGATGTTAACAGGGAATCCTGGCGTCTCGACGCAATTCTATCGTCTTCACGTGTTCATATGGAATATCTGCAAGCTATAACATATGAGTAGAATTTTTAAATAATTTCTACAATTTTCCATAGGAGTCACTCTTATCGTTTCTTAGTACTGATAACTCGGTTCATGATACAGAAGCAAGACAGAATACTTAATGTAATCTAAAAGAGAGGAAAAGAAAGTAAATAAATGAATTTCGTAGAATTCTAAAATGTCTTCAGTGCTGTACGCGGTATGTGGAAATATGGCGGCCGGAAATGAGCGTGAAACGCGTAGCGGAACGATTCGCTCCGGATACGTATATGTACGTATCTGGGAAAGTTTATCGTTCTATGGACGATCCTTTATCAGGCAAACAGACGATAAAAACGATTCAAGTGATAAATGGTAATTGCGTAAAAGTAGCGCGACTAAACACGCGTAACACCCGTTTCTCATTAGAGGCTTGTTAAGAGTAGAGTCACACTGACGGAATGTGTTGCTCGAATAGCTCACGGAAGTCAGATCGTTTAGCTAGCGCCACGTTGAGCGTCCGCCTTTAAGCTTTATGCTTTCGTACTCCTTAATTCTTATCCTCTTTTTTATTTCTCTTCTTCTCTCGTCTACATCTTGCACCTCCTTATTCCCACTGAGGAGGCACGTGAACAGTACGGGATTCAGATGCGGGAGGTCCCGTACGTGTTCATATCTACTTTTTAGGGTCTCCTTTAATGTACGCGACGAAAGAGTCGACACAGCACCAGGGAGTCCTCGTAATGAAATGGCACTTACCAGCCGCGGAACCACGCGATTTTAAATAAATATGCATTTTACATGCACACGTGGGAAGAGAAGAGAAACGGTTTGGAATTGTATATGCATGTAAATCGTCGCTGGGATTGTTTATTATTCCTAGCAACACGCATGAGCGCGGATAAAGAGGATTCTCTCATTTAACATGTGCTTCAACTCTGATGCGAGAATACTTCACATGCTTCGACGGAGACGAGTATCGAGAGTTAAGAGGGAAAGAGACAAAGAGTAGGGAGATGAAATTTTATCAGAAATCTAGAGAATCTCAAAATTCCAATTTTCACGCGTAATTTTTTTCTCTATGAATTGTTAATCCTCCTCGCTCAAGAGATTCTCGACAATCTCTTCCGCTAATTTTCCGTTCACTCTTTTTTCCCTGTTTCGCATATTTCTCGTACCTTCCCAGCCTGAGAATGTTTCGCGATTCTATCCTTACTTCATCTTTCTCACAGGCACCTAATGGCGACCCACCTCCCACTAACGATGGGGCGAGCCCTCTATATAAATATCCGCCACGAAATCACGAGGAGCAAATTGATCGGCTCGTAAAGTTCGTAACCCGAAGAATAAATCCTGGCACAATCGGTTAGTTAAGCGAAGAGTACAGTCATGGCGGTGTGTCGCTAAGTGTTGGACGGAATAAAATTATCGACGAGATGGAACCGGCTTCGGGATGGGTCGTCAGTGCGACGTGTGCATTGTATATACCTTGCATACGTATAGGCAGTAGTTGCCAATGCGTGGGAGGCGCGCCTTTTTAAACGGCACGTGAGATACCGAATTATCGCTTGAGAGAAACCGTTTATGAGTCGCGATTAAGAAAGTCTTGTGCTTCTCTAACCGAAAGGAATTACCTGTCAACTCTATATATATATACACACACGCATATATTACGGCACGAGCTATTGCCTGTCTTATTGCTTCCATCATGGAACTATTATCGTGACCATTACGGCATTCTCTAAAGAGCTCTATTCCGTGACGATTTTCGAAATTCTACAGTGAATAAGTGAGATGCATAAACGCGACGAAGCACGACCGATTCCACTGGGAAGTAGAATATCAAAGGAAATTCAGACAGAAGAACGCAGACTCCTTACCATCGTAATTCCACCAATTTCAAAACGTTATATATATATATATATACGTATAATATACACTCAGAACGTACCAGTAGGAATTTATATGACGTTTCCACATTATGGCTTCGTAGAAACAAGTATAAGATACAATTTCAAGAGAACCCCAGTCATGATCTTTCTTCAGCAATAGAAGTCTTGAGAGATTACACGCTTCTTATACAAAATGGCTTGTATACTGGAACACTGGCTTTTAATACCGTAAATGACTTTTGTATACGCGAAGTGCTTATACATTTTTTTTTGTCTATCCCCATCCATGCGTTATTCAGTTTTCTGTAACTTTTCAGTCGCTCTCATAACTTTCCTCCTCGAATCAAGAGATAGAAAGGAAACTGTAACGATATTCCAAAACGTTGAGCAAGCTCTTATAACGTTACATACGTGTTAGTGGTAAATCGTCTATGTCCGTGTATCCAGGGAGATGCCCCGTGCGTGTTTCTTTCAGCCGGTAATCCGAGGGTTAAATAAAATCGTTTACGAGCACAATGAGAGAAGGAACTGCCTTCTCGTTCGTTTTATTAGACGCTTAAGTGCTGATTATAATCCGTAGAAAGTACAAAGATGCTGGATCATCCGGCGGCATTGTTCTCGCGTCAATCCGACACAATGCCGAATGCGCTCGTGGTGCAGGGAACACACACAGTGTCAGTGGATGGTACAGGCACAAAGGGTGGGCCAGTCGGACGGCTTCGTCTTATACTTCTGTACCCAGGAACCTCCTTAATGCCTCGATGAAACCGAGTCGACTCGAGTCAACTCGACTCTAGTTCGCTCCGCTATGAGACAGAGAAAAACGATCCTCGTTTAGACGACAACGACGACGACGACGGCGGCGCCTTGCGTCGGTACCAAGGACTTAGAGACCATGACGGCACTCCTTTACGACAGACTCCGGCTAGATCCTCTTCTACGTGGTTTGAGAGGATCCTCGAGTACCTTCTGGAGAAACAACGACTTTATATAGTAAAATGGGACTTGTTTTATTTCTACTGTTTGCACTGTATACTTGACTTGTACGTTACTGCGCAATCAGATTAAATGCAACTATACCAGGTGAATTGTTTTAACAATTTTTTATTTTTACCCCCCATTGACGCGGAGTCTCGCGCCAAACTTTTTTTTCAGATTATTAAAAGAGCGTTGGCTTTCATGGATTTCAAAGAGTCGGGTACTCGATTCAATCCCATCTTTCTTTTACTTGGAAAAAGTTTCTTCTTTCCGAGGAACGGAACGGCGAGGCACGTGCAGTCATAAATCCAGAGCGTCTGTTCGAAACGCCCGAGAACAGGTTCATCCTCTCACACTTTTACAATCGTTAAACGCGCCGTAGGAACGTCTTCGAGTGTCTCCCGGATGTGAGGAACAAGGATGCGCATCCTTGTTCTTTTTTTTTTTATCTATTGCCGTCAATATAAATACGTTATTATTCCCTTTAACATCGTGTATAAACGTTATCTCGTCGTTAATGAATTTACGTGGTACGTTACATCCAATTAAAAGAATCTCGCCGTTGGTACTCGGTACTTTTTATCCCGATGGCGAAGTTTAGTTATGTGTCTCATCGATCGCAGTTTCCTGAAAAATTTCCCAATTCCTGTATCTGTATATACACACACACACACACACACACGCGCGCGCACACACACACACACACACGCGCGCACACACATGCTTTAACGATAAACACGCGAATAAAGCACCAAAGATGCGCTAGTATGGATGTGGTAAGGTAAAGTAAGATTAGATGAAATCACAGTACAAAATGGATTTCAGGCATTGGATGCGTGCCTTGACGCGAGACACGAGGATCATGCAAGATCAATCGATCAGCAAACAATCTAGCGATCCATCCTATACTTCCTGTAGCTACCCTATATTTTTCATTTGACCTCGAAGCTTGTCTCTCGCGTACCTGCAGATACAGATGATATGGATCATTGTCGGTAAAGGGGTGACGTTGGTGTTTCCCAAATTCTAGGGAATTCGGTGCTAGATAGTTGGCAGTTCATATATGTAGTTACTAGAGGGGGATGGTCGAAAATTATTTTCCTGTTATACAACAGGGGAGCGTCTGACGATAAGTAACGATAACGCAACGTCTGGCAAATATAGTATGGGAATACGTCAGACGTTCAGACCTCCATTACGCGTGTAAATCCTGAAGTTATACGCGTCAGTGTCACTAAATGCGAGGCCGCCCCATTGCAGACAACCGAGAAACCCCCACGACATTTATTCGTATAATTAACTGACATTTACGTAGCGACCCTTACGCTTACCCCTTACCCCAGGTCTCGTATTTCTCATACTTCCGTATGTATTTTTAAACGCAGATATATACTCTCGCCTTCCACTTTCCAGAAGACTCACAACCCGCCGACCCTTTACGCTATCGTTTGTAATACGGACTTTTTCATTTTTTTTTTACCTTTTAACGTTGCCAATTGTTTATGTTTAATTAACCGAAGTAACAGACGGAACATTCAACTGTGATTTCTCTTGTTTCTTTATCAATCAGATAGTCTTCCAATTTCGCGGTAGACATTTCGACATATGACGTGTTCCACTGTAATCGTTAGCACTCCCTAGACCTACGTGTATTTTTATGTGAAACGTCCACCTTTGTCGCGTTATGGCTCAAAAACCAGTTTTCGGATCCTGCATCCCCAGTTGTCAAAAATCAATATTTCTCAGTGTTTTTTTTTCAAATCGTTAGAAATCGTTACCGCTCCCCGGATCAATGCACGTGTTTACGTGTAACTTCCTTATTGTCGAGTTACGCCGATGTCGCGACGCGTGTGGTACGTCACTCCTGAGCTCTTACGGCCTGTACGTTTTTCATGGACTCTTTTTTCTGTATTCTTGAAGTGTTACATTTTTTTTTCTTTTTCTTACTCGCTCTTGTCCTGCGCACAAATAATCTATGTACACGTAGTACGAGGTGTTTGGGCGAAACTATGTAAACGCGTAAGCTGTGTATATATATATAAAATATGTAGCGAACGATATAGATACTGTTCTTGTAATCATCTGCATAAACTCATTCCTATGTAAATGAAGAGATTCGATGGTAAACTAGACTCCTCGAAGCCGGCAGCTTACAACGTGGCTTAGGCGTACTGCGCTACCAATAACTAAGTTTTCCCTGGAAGAGCTATTGCTCGAATAATTAATGCCTGCTACATTTTACTAATTATACAAGCGAATAAGAGTGGCTTGGAGATCACCGAGAGTTTCTGGAATATTCTCATACACCTGTAGCCGTAACGTATACACCTGTGCCTCATCGCCTTATCCGGCTTGCATAATGCAGAAAATCGTACACCAGTACTGAATGTGTATCGCACTCCATTTTGTATTCTGGAGAAGAAAAAAAAAAAAGGGAAACTCATGTAAATTTTATGTACTGGACAGAAAATCGTACTATCCTAACGGAAACGCAAGTGAATAAATATTTGGTTTCCAGTGTCCTCATGGTGTTTTACATGCATCATGAATATTTCATTGGAAACTACTACTATATGGAAACTAAAACAAAGTATATAGTACATGTATAGTGAATATATATATAAGGCAACGAATGATTCTCGAGAATAATCTAAAAACGCGTGAATTGTCGTGCAAGTGCGAAAGTCGTCGCGACGCCTGATAAACTTTTCCTCGATCCAAACACCTGGATATATATATACACAAGAGTCAGTCAGTGAGCCAAGGGTATTCACGTGTATGTACACGTGATACGCGTGTATATAGGTATACGCGACTTGACATATTATATACATGTATAGAGGCCCTAAGATTCAAGTACATAGAATACAAGTTGAAAGTTCAGCCATGTATATTTAATGGGAACACGCGAGGCCCGCGATCGAGCGACTCTTCGCTCGTGTTCGCATTACTTATTCATCCCCTGTGGTAATTACCGGCGGCGTAGACTTCCGTAGAAAGCGTTGGCCACCTCGACGACGAGCGTCGCGGGTCGCGCCTTTACACATGCGCCTTTTCTAACGTCGACGAAAATTTGCCGTGAAAAAGGTTTAGAAATTCGCGATGTACGTTCATGCCAAAGGGATCGCTCCATTTGTGTACGCAACCCTCGAGTTAAGACGCTGACATACGTATAATGCCTTAAGGGTAGTAAACACTGTATAGATACTAGCATTAATGAAAAATTATTATTACGATCCCAGTACAATTGGTATCCCTGTATGTAAGAGGATACCGAAGTAAAAAAAAACATATATGAACTATATATAAATCATATATGGACTATATATGAATTTCTATTACTGAAAATTTCGAGTCCATATATGATTTATATATGATCCATACATGGCCAAATCCATGCATGAAACATATATTTTTTTAACTAGTGTTCTGTTTTGGTATTGGGTGCTTTTTTTACTGTTCATATACGAACAAGATTTTATTTTCAACGAGCGACATATGTCAAAGGCAAATCGTCGATCTGGTTTGAGCTTGTTCTACTACGCGGAGACTTATATTATTTTTTTTTGCTTTCAGGTCGACGAAAATGACGCAGAAGTCGCGGTGAGAAAGGGCGAGGTTCAGGCCCGCCCAAGGGAGCTATGCTGGAAACCTTTAGCTGCTTTTACGCAAGGGCGCCACTTGCCGCCCGTTTCATCCTTCACTACGTCTTCCTGCATCTTCTTCTAGTACGAAAGTCACACGCTGTAGACCTGTGTAAGTACTTTTAACACTTAGCACGACCTGGATACTTCTTTTCTCATATATATTTTTTTTCCCTCTTTTTTTCATATTCACTTCATAGCAGCCCTTTTTTTCAACCGCAAAGTGCGAGCGACCACCGAACCACCAATTTACATGTGGAGTATACCTTACTCAGTTTGGCGTCGTTAGTAACAGCAAACGAGCCGTCGCAGCCACGTTACTTCGTAACGAGTTTTCTCGTTGGGGTTTGCCACCCTGACCACAGCCCACTTACCAAAATGATCATTTGACAGGCTAATCGAACGATCTCTAGAACATAACGACGCAATGGTCGCTACTACCCATAGTAAAATGTACCCTCAGAGAATAATTTCTTGGCGTTTTAGAATGAAAGAAAAAATTAGCGAATTTTTTAATCAGGACATTTTTCACTCTCGACTTCACCAAGGGGTTGGTAATCGTGTAAAATCTTCGCCAGCAACAGTAACAAGGTTGGTCCCGTGTCGACAGAGGAAAACGAGTACGGACCAAATAGTTGAAGTTTACGCGGAGGGTCTGTAGAGAAATTATGAGGGCCGCGAACCCCGGGGAGCAATATATATCGAGAGCTCTCGCACCTTCATTAATAATAATAACCATTCAGAAGTGACGCCGACGCCGGGCGTCGTTCTATATCGTATACGATGCTACCTACCTCTCTCTACCGCTTTAATATCACCACGAATGTACTACCATTAGTTTATACATAGGATTTCTCACCTACGAGCTCCTAGAAATCGAACTTTAACCTACAACCTACATAAAGGAATACCCATAATCGATATAACAACCCTGCGTTAAATATTATCATTATTACCAATAACGACGCTGCCGTCGCCCGCTTTCAACAGATGGAAACTATAATACAGCAATAATTAATACAAGCTCGCAAAAGCTTCTACGTCACCAAATACTTCGATTATATTTCTCCATTATTTCGATTTGACCGAAATCAAATTTGTTTCCGCAATTTAATAAATTTGCAAATGTAAACTCAACCCTTGCACGGTCATAATAGCCGTCCAGTGTAATATCGCATCATTCCATAAATCCAAGAAAATATGATCGGTATCATTTATGTACATAAGTTTACCTAAAGAAGCAACGTGCTATCATCCTTTCCCGTGTAACAACGTGCATAGGGCGGTTGCGTATATTTCTTACGAAACAATCAGATAGTACAGTACGATAAGAAACAGTGAGGTAGTCTCAGTTTTCCTCAGTAGTCAAGACACGCGGACATAAACCGCTATCACGAAGATTCATCTCGGTTTAGCTAGTTATTCGCCCGTTTATGATCTACCCGCAATGCATATACCTATATATATACACCCATTTATATACGTACACATAACCATGTATATACCTCTCGACTTGCAGCACAATGCATCGCACCACTGGGCATGGAATCCGGAGCGATACCGGATGCGGACATTACAGCAAGCTCGAGTTTCGAACGTGGAAACGTTGGTCCACATCAGGCGAGGTAATCCAAAACATGATTTCTTATACTGTGATCCATTGTTTATCTAATACTAGTATAGTAAATGCTTAGTGATAATGATAACAATACTAAAGCGCAAAAGCACAGAACGACGAAATGGTCCAGTATTCATACAATGACCCTATTCTGTCTCGCACCATTCGGTTACGTATTAATGTGAGTGAGAGAGAGAGAAAGAGAAAAAGGGGGAGGGGGTCGGAACGGGTCCCTACGTCCTGAACCCGGTACCCAGGTTTATGAGTGGCATCCCACGGGAACCTACCATCGTGGTGAACCAACCAACCAACGAACGAGCTGAGCAAGCAGAGAGATAGAGAGAGAGAGAGAGAGAGAGAAAGGGAGAGTGAGAAAGAGAGAGAGAAAGAGAGAGAGTTAGTTGGGATACGAGAGGAGATGAGATGAGAAGAAGCGAGAGAGAATGAGAAAGCCAGGAGCATCCAGCCGCGCAGCAGCCCACGGACATGACCGCGGCCTTCTGATATTAATACATTCCATTACCGCAGACAATGACCGGCTGAATGGGCCTCCGACTCTTGATGAGCTCAGGGCCCCAACCGCGAAACTCTACTCGGCGCGTCACCATCTAATTTAATACACCCTCCGCGGCAGGGAGCCGCTCTGGGGTGTAAGGTGGCCGCAAAGTTCTGTCCAAGGGGTGAGAAGTAGGCAGCATGGTACAATGAAAAGGTTTCTGGCTGTATCTCTCTCTCTCTCTCTCTCACTTTCTTGTACTCTTTTGGTCTTGACTTGCTCATACTTACGGTTGCTCACTCATTTTTATTCTCTCTCCTTCTTTAATCGTTCACTCTTTCTCTCCGCCTTTCTTTCATTCTCAGTCTAGTTGGCTTTCACTCTCGTTCGCATATTCTTATACGGGCTTTCTATTGTATTTATCAGTATTCGAGCTATGGTCGTAATTAAAACGGACTTAGGGGATTATATGTAGATGATTAAGAAATTAATGAAAATGCCGTTATAAAGTTCTTAGGGTCATTATTTGAGGGGTTGGAGAGTATAAGGAGTTGGAGAGTATAAGAGTTTGATGCTTGGTATTGATTTTTATTATTTTTTTCGAAAGGATTTTAACCCTTTCGATACGAACGTCGACTATGGTCAACGGACTCCAACCGCTTACATCTCCCCGACTGACACCTGCCGTACCGAAAGAATACACTAAATATGCAAGGATACGAGACTTGTTTCTAATGTCGATGTGTGAATTTTTCGCGACAATCCTTTGAACCGTGTCGAAGGGTTCGTTTGACGAATCGCCACTCGAATTGTTATGCAAATCGAACACTGGTCCAACCAGACGTACTGGGATGGGTCTTTGTGCCGCTTTACGTCAACTTGCCACTCGCTTTTCAAACTGGACGCGAATTCGCGCCACTGAATATTCGCGAGTAACGTGTTCTGCCAGTCATGGTTACGTTCTTACATACATTGTGGTTTACCACTCATGCCGATGTATTAATGCTTTACTGTGGCCTGTTAAGGCTTACGAATAGAAATACCATACTGACGGCGGAATAGTACCTGTCGAATAGTTACGCCTTTCGTTCGAGGATGGATGTTGAGGGTCGATGAACATTTTGGTTAGTTTCTCATTACGGGTAGTCAATATGGTAACTCGACAATGCTTTAAAACTGTAGGGATGTATATATATTTTTTTCCACTATATATATATATACAGGGGAAAATTAATGGTTAAGGGATGAAAGTCTCGTGTCTATAAAAATTTCCCACGCTCTCTGGAAAATCCTTATCGCAGTGCAAATTGACAATAAGATAAGAACAGCATAAGATCGGGCATTCTTGAAGTAACGATAACGAGCGCAGAAGGTAGTTTCCATGAAGGAAACTTATTGTCGAGGGTAAGCGTCGAGGGGTAGTTGGAAGGTCGGCAAATCATTTTTCCTTAGAACCGGCACCGAAACTGCTTCTCGAGTAGGTACAAGCGCGAAACTTGCTCCTTTGTGTTGGACAAACTTTGTTTAGGGTGGTTATTGAATGAAGGAGAGTACAGCGAGTGACGTTAAACCCAAATCCATGAAACAACCCAATTCGTAGCGGCACGACCCTTTGCATAAAACACCCTCGGCCACTCCACCTTGTCAACTATACTATTCCTGGATCAAGTCGAAATTCGTAAGTCTCTAACGAATCTCAATGTCTGCATAGCAGAGAGTCTTCCTGGCGTAGGCGTTGAAAATTTTAGTCTACCTCCGACTCCTAGTCAATTTGTCCCTGTCCATTATGTCGAGGGGGTGTGAACTGAACTTAAAGAAGGTTCGATAGGTGAAGTCCCGTACATATAGTCCAAGCGAAAAAGGTTTCAAGTGACAAGAATAGAAAATTCCTCGATCAGGTGATCCTCAAACGTAAAGTTGACGTTTGAAAGATTTACGCTTCTTTTTCAAAAGAAACATCCCTCCCTTATATATATATATATATTCTATTCATCTTCTTTAGTACAACCCTTATACTTCTATATCGGTGACTGAAGGAAAATTTGTTACTATAAAAAATCAAACTTTATTTTACATACGCTGACGTCATATACCAGTTGGCAAAATTTTGTTTGCATCTTCGTACAATAATTTTAAACTCTCTACTGTATTACGCCCACCCTCCGACTTATTATTCCCTTAACACGTCAGCAAATGGCGCATAAGGATCGACGCTGAACGTCGGGAATTATTATGATTCTTGGAGGACGAACGTAAAACGTGTTTATTAAGAGCGTCCCCGGAACGGGTCTCTCCCCCTCTCCGTTTCTCCTAGTAGCAGCAGACAGCTTTGCCAGGAGTGGTAAACGGTCCGCACAATTAGGGAAGGCGCTTCGCACGCCGTTCTGGCTTCATCTTTTATTCATGAATCCTCATACCTTTTCCCTTAAGATTAAAACTAAAGCACGTCTCACAACTATGGTATACACGTAGACTACACAGAGTCTATATCTATATGCAATACGGCATATATAGGAAACGAATCTACGGACACTTACGTATGCCCCATTGGCGAAAAAATATATTCCCTGGAATCGCTTTGCGAAATCTCAACTGGACCGAGTACTATGAGGAATGGGAGACGTATTACTCTTTTAAACCAGCACAGAAAAGTTTTCTGCTATACCTATATACGTGTCCCATGTAACTACCCGTTACCCATATATATGTAGCCGATTGGCGATCGAGTCGCCAGTCAAAAAGTTCGGCCATTAAAGAGCGTCGAGTGGCCATGTACGACTTGAATGGACGTGAATTCCTTTCGGCCACTTTAAAAACTTTCTCAGAATCCTTTTCCGCCGGGTTACTATCTACGGATGTAACCCACGTATATACGTACCGTGTGTATTGTAAAAATAGCGACGTGAAAGGATTCGCCAGGAATTCTTACCCATAGCTTGCGATAAAAGTTTCTATGATATTTCTGGGCGTCAGTAGTCTATGAGTATACGTAATCCATTACGTCATGGATCTGTGCTTGTGTTTTCAGACTGAAGACGGAAAATCATGGAGGCGCTTGGTGCCCCAAGAACGAAATTACCACGGAACCACGTGAGTGGCTGGAGATTGATCTTCATACGGTACACATGATCACTGCGACTGGTACTCAAGGTCGATTTGGAAATGGCGTTGGCGTTGAGTTCGCTGAAGCTTACCTACTGGAATATTGGAGACCTCATCTTGGCAAGTGGGTTCGCTACAGGGACGTTAAGGGCGAAGAGGTGAGTCTTTGGGATTTATCTCGGCGATGGTTGTTAAGCTACGTCAGCGGAAGAAGTGGGAAAAAAAAGTGAAGATGGGGGGGCGGCTTAAAGAAAACGAAATTCTTATAAGAGTGGAAAGAGACTGAGTCACCGAAAAAAAGAATGAGGAAAATAACAGAGCGACGACTGGAAAGGCGAATGAGAAAAAGTCAGGTTAAATGGCAACGAGCATCGCGTCATGTGAACGTTGAAGGTCCCGGCTAATTTACAAGGATTTAAACCTCGAAGAAAGTACTTGAGCCGTGCTTCCGGGCCGCAAGGAACGCCCGGTTAATTGGTGTGAGAAATCCTATTAAGCTCGCCTTCCTCGAGCCCTTGCTTCTCGATTCTCTTGCGAATTTACCATTCAATGGAACTAATTGCCAAGAGAAATAATTATACGACATTATAGGCGCCTCCGCTCGTGACACCGTCCGATACGGTTGATCGATTTGCGATGCTACACCGGTCGTCTTTTGTCAACAAAAATTGATTAAGAATGATTCAACGTCTGTAGGATCGTGTGACTCGAATAACAAGACAATTTTGATCGCCTTCATCAAAAGTTATTTTGATTAATTTCAATATAATCTTGTATACCAGGGTGACTCAACTTTGATATTGAAAGCAACAGAGCCACTGCGCATGCGCGTTTAGTATAGATGAAAGCGAGTATCGCTCGGCCCAGATTGATATTAATGCTCCACATTGCCGTGACTTATAACGATACATCTTTCTATTTCCAATACGCAATACGTACGCATGTAAGTTTAACTAAGTGAACCAGAAGGAATCTGCATGGTCTTACTGATAACACGGTTCGTACGTACTAAGTGCACTACGTTGCGTTTATGCGTAAGCTCGCATCACGTGATAGACTTTCAGAAAAAATCAGGACGCGATAAAGACTGACGCTTACATCACCTAAAATAATAATTCAATTGCCATTAAAGCTGGTCCCTTCGTCTATGTATACCAAGGAAGATTATTATTTCTGGCATACTTGCGGGAACGCCGTGAGCCTCAATACCGCAGGGCTCTTCAAAGCGGTCAAAGCAAAGAATTACGAACGGATTATCTCCTTGGCCAAGTAAGCGGCTTATCTTGATTCTGAAAGCTAATTTCGTGCCGGTCTCTATAATATAATAGAGTTAAAAATCGAAACATTCTTATAACTACCCATGTCTCCCTTTTAGAGACTCGTGTAGTCAATCTTCTGTTTCGTAGCAATTCGCCATTTCGCATTTGTCAAGTGTGTTGAATTTATTGCGGCATTCAGCTTGCATTTACATATGCAATACAGGAGAATAAGACAATGTAAACTGGCGTTTAACCCTCTTTGTACATACGTATGTAACGAGACTCAATGTGGAGCGGATTACAAGTACGGGATATTCCCGGTACGTAGTGTACACGTGTAGTATGCTGGTAGCCGTAGTCGCAGGGCGTAATAATAATTGTCATGAAAGTGAAGGCACGGTAAACGCTGCCGGTGCACAGTGGCTCGCTTCAAAAGGCCGCCAGCCGTAATTAAGGCTTGAGGCGCAGCCAAAAGCTTTTTTGGCTCGCGTTAATAATAAATAGTCACGTCGAAAACCACGTTGCAACAGTCCCCGAGTCTCATTAGCTGCGTGGGACGGCTCCCGGTACGAAGCAGCCGAGGTCCATCGACTTCAGAGATTAAATGTCTTTCCCGGAATTCAAAGAGCATAGCTCCTCTCTCGCGAACGCTGCGACAGACTAACTACTGGTATAAAAAAAAGGTTCATTTTCGTGAGTTGGATGCTTTTAAAAATTTATATACCTAAACCATATGCAGTAGCGTGTATGCTCTTTTGGATGCTTTGACCTATGACCCTATTCGATAAAGTAAAAGTATACGCAATGACGTCGACATAAAGTCAGGATGATGATTTATCATTATTTAAAATGTAGGTACGAAGCAACAAATGCCTGATTCCAACTGGCACTCGTGGAAAAGCATGGTTCAGTTTGCACGCGAATGTCCAAATAGGGTGGGCATATAGTCATGGGAGAGGTGATCGATCAAAAATGTCAAAGGTCAAATCTTGCGTAGGTCACCATTCGCTGGTGGTTGTGACAGAGTTGGAAGAACCCTCTTAATCCGTTATTATCGCGTCACGCGAGCCTCCGTTCGCTTTGGTCTCACGTGAGCTCTTTACGTTGCCTTCCAAGGGGCGAGTCTCCTGAAAATTCAGTAATTAAGGGGAATGACGACGCGACGTGCGTAAAGACGCAGCTGCTCGACGTTGCTAATGTAAACGCAAAGGCAAACGCATGAGCCGACCTCTCGGCTAAATCGCACGCAACTTATATCAAACCTATCAGGCCAGTGGGCGTGACATCTCGAAACGCAATTTACCCCGGCAGAGATATCATCCTCAATCATTGTCAAAATCCTTTCGATTTCGCCCCTTAGCTTGTATAAGATAGACAGTTCTGGTGACTGGCCGCCACGACGTGAGAGTCGTAGAAAAGTCGACGTTCTTTTGTCCGTCTTCGAAAAAAGAAAAATTTCAAACTGACAAAAGAAAAGCGAAGGGTTAGGTTAGGTTGACAACGAATGCCTTTCCTACCCGATTCGACTTTTATAAATCCCGAGCGAGGCGCATTTGGTAAATTATAAATGTAGGTTACGTATATCCATAGAGAATAGGGAAAGCGGCATGGAAAGGTTCCCATTGATGGGAAATAATGTCAAGAATATAGGGTAGTTGGTCGTTAAATGGCAATCGGCCCTGCCCGTTAAGTCTCCAAAGCTTTTCATAGCATAGAAACAGAACTACGACTCTTGATTCAATGAATTAGTCTCTTTACCCAATAATGAAAAGATGGATTAATCGGGGTGGAATAACACACGGATCAATGTAAACTTCGCTAGCAGGATACCCGGAAAAGGGTGAAGCGAAACGGAAAGCCATTCAAAAGGTCTAACATCTTGAGTTCCTGGTTGTGTCCTACCCAGGTACGTATTAGGTAATGAAAAGTAATACCACCCCGGTGCACCCAATGAAATATACCCACCCTCTTGGTGTTAACCCTTCTTCGTCTCTAGTAGCCTTTAGCTACGTACAATGTCCTATATGGCTTGTATCTACACCCTCAGCTATAGTCTCACCAGCGTCGTCCCAGTCTGGCAAAAGTTCCAGGTGTGGCAAAATGAAAAAGAATCGACTTAGGCCGTCGGGCACCTAGAGTACCTAGGGTATAATGTGTACCAACCCTCCTAGCGTCGCCAAGGGTGGCACAGTGCACCCTGGGGAGTATTTTCTGTCGCGGGTAACCGAGCCGTGGGGCCATGGAGCTTGTACACGTGGATACAGAGTCGCCAGTTGGTATGAAGCTACATAGGTAGAGTGGTACGTGGGTGGTAAAAGAATGGCGAAGAGGTTGAAGAGGGTTGAAATGGTGGACGTAGGAATGGCGGTTGAGCGGGGGTGACGTCGAGCGTGTTGCCGATGTCGGTCCGTGAACGTGCATAGAATGTCTTGACTGCCGCAAAATGCGACGTCACGCAACTATGTGTGTGTATATATATATCATATGAATAATAGTGCGTGTTGGTGTACTCAAGGCAGTCGACTACCACTACAAGTACATAAGGGGGTAACTCGTGTTAATACACGGTGCCAACCTTACCTGAAGGTAGCTCTACCTGTCCCTAACCCCAAGTAAACCGATTATTTTATTCATAATGCTTGGCTGAGTACGGCACGAAGATAAAAGGGATGTTGTTGGTTTTTGTTTGAAAGACCTAGCGAGTTTTTGTAAAAATCTTACAAGCCTAACAATACTCTCTTTCAACCCACCAAAGAACCGACTGCTGATTAATTAAGGGTCTATCTTAATGATCGCAGCAAAGAATCCTGATTCTAGCGAGGATTCAAATTCTTCCTAGCCAACCGTATTTATTCATGTGTTTTTTTTTCGTTTCAGGTAATAAAAGGGAATACCAACACCTACTTAGAATCGAAACACGAACTGGAACCACCAATTTGGGCCAGTAAGATTCGATTCGTGCCATACAGCTATTACAGGCGTACAGTCTGCATGCGAGTGGAACTTTACGGATGTTACTGGAGTGGTAAGTAGACTGTATTTTTTTTTTTAAAATTTCAAAGTCAAAATTTATCTGCATTTTAATCGTACGTCACAGTCGTATACTATCGTTTCGTATATATAAACTAAAGAAGGCAATAATCTCGACTGCATCGTGGACCACAAATATTCAATCTGAATTTAACTGAGATGCCAGCAACAGGCTTTCCCGCCTGTCAACGTAACTTCTCTTGATATTAAGCGCATCGTTCGCGTTACAGATGGCGTAGTTTCCTACTCGATGCCTCAGGGAGATAAAAGGGGCAACGAGTGGGAATTCTTCGACGTGACCTACGACGGCCATTGGGATGCTGAACTGCGTAGAGGTCTTGGCCAGTTGACAGATGGTAGGACTGGACCAGACGACTTCAAAATGGGCTACTACGATTACGATCGTGGACAAGGATGGGTTGGCTGGAGAAACGATGGCAGATCCGGACATCCATTGGAGATCAAATTTGAGTTCGATAAAGTTCGAGAATTCTCCGCGGTCCATATCTACTGCAACAACCAGTTTTCTCGAGATGTTCAGGTAGGAAATGTTCGCCACAGCGTCCTTCCTGGGACAGAGAGAAAATTTGCAAATAGAATTCGTACGTATAACAGTTTGGAGCCGGTCCCATATTATATTGGATGCGATCCAATTCACTTTTAGATACTCTGAAAGTTGTCTGTTATCTCCATGATAGAGTTCAACGATAGGAAATCGTTATCACAAATAGGAGAAATGCACAAGTCAGCGAAGCGGCCAATGATCAACAGGCTCAGGTACGACGCCTCACGCCCACCAGAGTGAGACGATGCCAAGCGTCGCGCCCCCGTCTTCTCACTCAGTTTCCTACGCGATGCTGCTTCGTACCTGCTTGATTGAATATTCCACTCAACGTTTTATCACGGGAACGCCTGCCGAATCCCAACGTACCATCTCGTACCAGCAGACAACGTGATTTGATACCCACATTCGCTATTGCTTCATTGACATTATCCCATTATATTCGCTCCTTGCCAAATCCGTTCCACTTCTCATTTCCATAAAACCTGTCAAAAAAAAAAGATTTCACTTAATCGTCATTGATATTAAATCTAACAGATTCGAGTACCTACCCATACAGTATACCTATATAGAGAATATGAATACCATTAAAAGTCGCTTTATAAAGTTCATATAGATAAGCATATATAAAAAAAGTATTACAAAATAGTAGCATGAATGATTCATGATTTTCAAATATCATTCGCAAGCGTGTCTATACTTCGTATCCGATATGATATCGCTCAACGGAAATGAGTACGATCAGGTTATCAAGCACGCTATTCTTTGTATCAGTATAGAATTCAATTCATACAATTTCCTGGTCGATCGTTGATTCGATACCAGATTCCGGATAAGTCTGCTAATGCAATGCGAATACCTACCAAGCCACTCGCGTATATCTAACACGTTACAGTCGCACTCTGGCAAAGCTTGGTTATCCGCCATCGCGAATCCAGACTCTCCACGCTTCCGGATATTGACAATGGCCGAACTCGTAACACGTTCTCTCACGTAGCTGCATGGAGACTAACCATAAACAGGCTTGTCCACCCCTGACTTTATCCTCTGGCTCGTCAACGGGATCGCCAAACCTTCTTTTTTTCAACCATATCCTCCTCTCTTCCTCTTTAAAAAAAAAAATGTTTACCACTAAAACCAGGAAAACCAAGAACCGACCAACCCTCATCCTCACGCATGCCAACCCTCTGTACCAACCCCGATCATGGAGTTCCCTTCCACATCGGCAGTTTTATGCCTGCTCTCTTGGCGAACGTCGAACGTCGAGCTCTCATAAACCCACCCTCACAATAGCTCTGTCAGGGTTTAGGGGCTTTGCCGGCGCATCTTTGATATCCAAATAACATTTTCCCCTTCAGCGGAAGCCACCGAATGAAACATGGCGGCGTTACGTGATAATAGACTGTGATACGCAACGGGCGACACGTCGAAACACCATCCCTTCCGCACTCGAAAAATGATATGTGGCTGTAAAATGAAGAGAAAAAAAATCATACAAGCTGTATACGTACCAACGTATCCACGATATAACGATGCGTATATTCAACACAAGTTACGCCAACACTTGTCAAACGCTCTCGAATCTGCATTTTCCTTGTACTTGCACATTTCACCTTTTCAAATTTTCCCGCTTCAATACCAGCCTCCGACGAGACTTGCAGTTTTTCCGGGGCACACAGTCTAGGTGCATATCAGGAAATGCCTCAAGAGTACCTGTACTCTTTCTAAAATTCTTCATCCTTCTTCCATTCCCTCTTCTTCATTCTCTCTATTTACCTTTCGATGTAATCACTTTCAACGGCCTTTTGAAACAAGCACCGGATACCTCTAGTGGCAATTTCAGTTACTACCGTCCAACCTAACCATAATTGGATATGTTATTACACTGTACAAACGATGTTACTGCCTGTATCTGACTTCTGCACTAGCAATGCATATCAATCGGATACAGTGCAGAATCCAACTTTTGACAGAAGCATATACCTACAGGCCCTATCACAAACGAATACTCTTTCCCTGCGATACGCCGGGACGTCATGACGCTCCAGACATTGGCATATCCCTCGCATGTTGGCTTCAGTCGCGAATACGCTGTGCATATGTATCTATATCTATATAGTATACTTCAGGTATGTGTACGCTACTGCTATATTTCTTTACTACGTCGATATCGTACGTCACCTCGGTTGGGCCAGTATATTTCGTACTGACAAGATACTGAAATTGAATTTACCTATATACAGCCTATTACGTAGGGAGATGTACACGCGATACTATCGAAAGCCTGCCTCTGACATTTTACTCGCAAACTGGCAGAGAATGGTACGGCGAATCGAATCAGACTATCCCTACTTATTATAAACGAATAAGAAACGTTTACCCATTCAGTGGAACCTTTCCCTTCTTGAAAAACTTCCAAGCGTTCCATACAAAATGTCAGGTTAAGTAACGCGGCCCGATCGTTATCACCGAATACGGTATACACACAGGAGAATATTTCTTTTGAAATTCATTAAAATTATATATAGAATAACTGCACAGAGATTGTACTATATCAATTAGCGGCGCCAATAGACGTGATATCCGTTATCAGGTCAAATATATGTACATAAGATCATCCAGGAGCAGATGGGACCATACAGAAGATAATCGATCGATTGGAAATCATAAAGAAAGCAAAGGCATCGACTGTATAGTAAAGAAGGGAACGGATTCCACTATGCCTATAATATCAAGAATCTGAAGAAAAAAAAACGTTAGTAGGAAGTCCTGGGCAAATAACGTGTCTGATTTATAACCGGATCACATACCCCATCAAACTTTAAGAACATATTAAACTTTTATAACGTCTATGGAAATGATGGGATTTTACCTTAGTCCAACTTATACCTTATAGCATGCAGCATATAGAACTAGCATCTTTCTTTCACTTGGGTTACGAGACACGCGGTTTTCAACCCCGTCGCATCCATCAATGTCCTCTAGCACGATGCCAGGATATTTATGCTTAACCGCGATGCTTATGGAGCAACCATATTGGACCTGAGTCAAGTATAGATATGGATATAGTAGATCTGCCGTGCAAGCCAGTACGGAGCCTTGGTCTCAGGCTGATGTCAATATGAGAAATTGCATCTGGAACAAAGGAACGTATAAGTGGGATAAAAATAAAGAAATTAAAGGAATAAGAAAAAAATGGTAAAGGGGGTAATATAACCTTCTGAACATGACACCGTTGCAAAAACCGTATCGAGTCTTCTTATTTGTCCTTGTTTCAGGTCTTCTCTCAGGTCGACGTCTTCTTCAGCATTGCTGGACAAATCTATGCCGGGGAACCCATCACTTATACTTACATGGAAGACAAGATGTTCGAAACGTCGCGCAACATCACCATCAAACTTCACCATCGGGTCGGCAAGTTCGTCAAGCTCAGACTTCACTTCTCTGCCAGATGGATTATGATCAGCGAGATAACCTTTGACTCTGGTGAGCATTCCTATATGGTACCTGTATATGGTATAAATATATGTACATTAATTCTTTAATTTCTTTCATGTTATGTATGAACAGTAGATCTCGAAGTTATATCTGTATAATTACTGTATCTATATTTTTGAGGGGGCGCGAGATCAGTGATAAAAAGGATTATAGGTAGGATGTGTAATTTCGAAAAAAAATAATTAGGTCGAGAACGAATCGATGCTTAATTTGAAGGAAGTAGGTCTTTTGCGCATGACAGGTGATAGCTTGCGTAATGATGAGCGAAACAAATCTTCGCGGTCGATGGGGGAATTTTTCTTCCTTTCATTTGCGTTCTCTTGGGCTCTTTATTATTCTCTCTCCCTCTTTTTTTTTCATTTCCACCCCTGTTCCCCTGCTCCCTCTTCCTTCGTATTCTGCCATGTGCCATCCCATTTCGACGCGACTAACCCTCGCTGCGTCTGTCAATCACGGAAAAATAAACCCTCCTAGTGGGTTAAATTGATATACAGTAACTGACAATGGCTTATCGAGAATCTGTCAGGCTGCGATTTAAATGAAGCAGTCCTCGATTTATCGAGTGGATTGAAGTTTTGAGCCCCGCCAGACGCGAATGTACAAATAATTATTGTTATCGTTGCTATTATTATTATTATTATTAAGCGAACGAGACACGTACGTACGGAAAGGGTATCCCCTTGCTATTCGGTAACGAGATTTAAAACGTGTGGCGCTCGATTATTCGTCGCTGCTGAATTAACGAGACGCCATTCATCGCGACGCTCGTTTCGTACCAACCACTCCTGAAACGAAAGCTAAAAGAACTTTTGCTCGCAAAACTCCACCACGGACGGGGCGAACCGCCGTGTTAAACTTTACAACTTTTTTTTCTCAAAGGTGCTAAACGAACGTATAGACGTCTTTACGCAATTGCGTAGACTGAATATACATATGATATATAGGTATAGGCTGGTTGGTAATTCTATATAAAATAAGCTCAAAAAGTACGTCGATTAATGTCCTGCGACTGCCATTCATTAAAGTTCTCTCCTTTGTACATGTTGACGTGGTTGGCAACACAGAGGTAAGTGGTAACCATGGCGAGGATGGCAGTAATATTGAAAACTCACACACTGGAATTGCTAATGATGCTGCTATCCGCTTTACTTTCATATTCGTGGTATTGTCCATTTGGAATCCCCCTCGTGTAAAAACTCGAAAATCCGATTTTTTCCGCTCATACCGAAAGCCTGTGGGTATACCGATATATTTAGTATAGGTACTGAAAATTGTACAAGAGTGGTTCTCTTTCACATTTTTCCTTGAAACTCTCGAGGGCCCAGAAAGGGAAGACTAAAGGGACCTTGTCAATAACTTCGCGCCATTTAAATCCTGCCGTGTAACGTAACTGAAGGCGTCTCCCAAAGGAGCTGCAAAATAAAAGAAAAAAGAAAATATGTCGAGAAACCGTAAAATCCCACGGGGTTGGTATGTCTTTTAATTAGATTTATGTTCGAATTCATTTGGTCCCTGGTGTTTCATGCCTTTGCGTGTCTATAGCGTGTAGATGGCGCCACGTGGCTCATGAAAATGTTGCGAAATTTTATGCGCCGACGTTCACCGCACTACGTCACATCCTGTCGCTTTCGTGAACGCTTGACTTCTCATTAACGCTGTATACCAAAGATGGCGGGTAATAATGACGCACACTTGTAATATACCTACGCGTGCACTTTCACCGGTTCGACGAAACAACAGAAGATTTTACCCTCCTTGTATGACAGATATAATTAGACAAAAGGCAATTACGGTGAAGCTGCTCCAGCGGAAGACGCGGATGCTGCGTTTTCGTGATTTCATCTCGCACTCAAGCTTGACTTATTCAAATCTCTTTCTCTTCTCTCCCCCTCTCCGACCATTCAATTTTCTCTCGTGGAATCTTTCGCAATTCTGCAACACAAATAATCTTAGTTTGAATGCTTATAAGTACACTTTGTATCTATTTTATACTTGCTCGCACACCCTATATACGTGGCCACTTAAAAGATTTGATATACGTAAATATATTCTGACACATGACTTTATTTGAAAGAACCATCTTTAATCGTGGTTCACTCTTCTCGACCCACTTTTCAATGCTTTCAGCGTTCCGTTTTTCTCAATAAGATTAAATCCCTCGTTAAATCTGGTTGAATACGGAAAAATAGGGAAATGTTAACATTAAAATAAAATAGCGAAAAGATTTTCACATGTTGCCATCGTTAATTATAGGCGTAAAGGTAGGTAGTACAGTTAAGTATATTAAATTTAGACACGTCGTATATAAGGATTGAAAATTTTCCCACGGCCCAGAATGTCCACGACCTACGCAATCGCGTTATTCCGCAAGAATGCACTGACAAATGGACAAAGCTATGGAAAAAAAAAGGAGAGAAGTCAAAAGAATCATCCTCCTAAATGAAGTTCACGGTGCATTTCCTTTTGCTGTCGTAAATCAAAGGGCTTAAAATTGGCAAGGAGAGCACTCGGCCGAGATCAAGGAGTACATTAGTTGAGTTTGACGTTGAGCGTCAGCTGCGCCTGCACGTGCGAGCGTCGTCGACGACAACCACGACAACGACGTCGACGACGATCGTTTGCCATCTAGACCCGGTAAATACGACACGACGGAAAAGAAATAAGGACGATAAACCCGACGCCATCAGAAATATTTCGCCAATGTTTGTCTCGTAATTCGCACCGAAGATCGCATACAAAAGAACTCCCGATAGACAAAGCTTGAAGTCGGATTAAAAAAAAAGAATATTTAAACAGGATCGGATTTAGTATCGATAAAATGAATAAATCCAATACAGTGTATAATATCAAAGGTGAATTATGAAATACCGCAGGAATTTTTGAGGCTGTTTATCGCCGCTCTTTTTTTATCTATAACTATATACACTCACCCTTCTCGGTTCGCTCACCCTGTAAAGAATGTTTAATATCAGACTTCATACGCGAGACTCCTCGGCATGTAAAAGCGGATATCAAACACGACGACACAGCTTTGTTTCTGCGGGATAATCCAGCGGGGAATTCGTGGCCGCATACCTTGAGCTATCTCAGAAGCTTTTCGTAACGGGATATTAGATACTGGATAGGTAAAGTAATACTCACCGTTGCAGTTGTATCTACAAATTCAACAGACCCAGCTACCTCTTCGCCGATACGTGCATATGCATAAAAATGAGATTTAAGATAATAAAAAGTACCGTGGCAAATCTCGTTCTAGCACCAAGATACTTTTAACAGCTTCGCCCACTGGATGAGAAAAATTATTAATAACCAGTAATATCTATTCATCTCACGCGAAGTCATTGACCCGCTATATATCCACTATATACATACTGCATATTATAGTATCCTTTTAAGATGCACTGAATTAGCAGTATAGTGCAGTCTGCCAAAGTCTATCACGAGTAGTCCGTATCCAGTCGCATACGCAAGTGGCGATTGCGTCAGCGTAGTTAGGAAACTCCTGTAGGTTGGTAGCAGTGTCTCGTATAGGTATGTGGTATATGGACTACTCAGCTGTTATCAGCATTGAAGTATCCAGATAAGAGGATGGGATACTCGAAACGCTCTAGGGATTGAGGAAGGGTGACAAGGATGATGACAAGGCACTATTTTCAGAAGCGACAGGACCGTCACAGTTGAGCATTTCGAAAAAGTCTCTCGTCGGTCAACTGGAAACATCCTGGACTCGCTAGGTGCTGGCCTGTATCGAGTCACCCGTTGTTTGACTTTCTGGAAAGCGGTCCTGTGTCAACAAGAAGCAAGGAACTACTTTGGCTACGTCGTCAGTATATATCGGGTCTTTTATCGCCAGGAACTCATCAATATTAACGTCGTGATATCCTCCCGGCTATTTTCACGTCCGTGCTTAAAACCATTCGGACTAGGTACCTGCGTAGGCTAAACCGTTGAGCAAGCAACTTTACGGGGATGTGTAACTTGGTCACTGTGCTACGGTCACGTATAGGTATTGATACGTTAGCCAGGATGGTGGGTTGGTCTGCACTGATGTGTATTGATAGATACATGTCGAGCGATCGATAATAACATACAGGAAGTCATCAGTGCACGCATACTACATATGTACATCAACGTACCATAGCTTTTATCATGGTTGGTATTAAGTAGTCATATTTTTTTGTATATATATAGACATAGCCCATGGGAATTTCACGTCGGAGGAACCTACGTCAACGGAATCACCTGTACTTAGCGACGTCTTCATCGACAAGGACGGTGCGTCCGAGGGCGAGCTTCCGGTTTCCACAGCAAAGCACGACGATCCTACATACATGGCCGTTGTAATCGGCGTCCTCACTGCCGTGATCCTTCTCCTGGCAGTCGCCATATTCCTCATCGTATCCCGTCACAGACAACGCAAGTGCTTCGCAAGCCCCATGACAGGGAAAGCTCCGTCTCACCTGGGATCCACCTGCGCTACCGTAGAGAAGGGTGCAGCCCTTATGGCTTATACCTTGGAGGATGACGAAAGGTATATATATACAGGATCAATTCTTTGTCTTTGCCATATGCTTTATTCTACGTTTAGTTTAGTAAATACCCGAAAGATCGAACCAATTCAGTTCATGTCTTCTAATCGGTTTCCATGTGCAGGTATGCCGGGGGTTCTCTACCTACCCTACCCCGAGACTTGGGTAATCGTCTTTTGGACATAGTGAAACTCGACGATTACCAGGAACCCTATCAGGCACTCAAGTACGCGCCGTATTATAGCTACAGCACCGTCGTTATGGAGATGAAAGACATGATGTTGAACAACAAAGGCGTCAACATCAATCACTCAGGTATGCGCCGTTCGAACGCACACACGGTGGCTCGCGTTTACCGTGCCAACGACAAAGCATTCGCCTGACCGCAATCAATACCCCTTTGCTATATCACATCCCCCAGCGATCTACGCGAATGGTGCGGTTGACACATCCTACGATTACGCGGTACCGGAACTTGCTACGGGTAAGGCGCCGCTTTTGAATACGGATGCTGGTACGTTACGCGGACCTTCGAGCGACCAGGAGAGCGTCTTCTCGAAACTGTCATCTCGTAGCAGTAAGACCGAGGACAAGAAGGTAAGATATGGATGGTCGGTGACCTGGACCTTTGAAGATGACGGTCGGGTCAGTTTGATAAAGGGGGAATCGGATCACATCCTATCCGGGGTACACGATAAGAGCCAAACGGGTATCCAAGGAGTTGTAGACGAGTTATACCGCGGAGTTACTTATCTATATTAAACGTAACGTATACACATATGGTCATCCCCCAGGGTCGCGAACTAACCATTACCTCGCATGAATGACCAGCTGAATTTCAGGAGTGCCCGTTAAACGTGCGTTGCACTCGCTAGGGAGGAGGGAAGCGCTTCGCGATTAATAATTTAAATCAATATGGCAGAACGACCGTAGACCATTTGGGGTAGATATATCTCCCCGGGGGTCCTACGCTGTATTCTGTAACACCGGCGTCCCGGAATACACCACCAAGGGTGGCAGGAACAGGAAGCCTGCGATAGGCTCCGTGCACCGTAATACCAGATATATGCATGTAGCTATAACAGATATACTCCTGGTAGGAACTGCAGTCAAGTATTCTCCCTTCTATATACCTACGAGCATACCATATACATACGCTGTACATATGCATATCGTACATAATCTCAAGGTCTCTTGGATACTAAAATCATAATCTTTGATTACCGATTTTATCGTAATTCTCGAATGAACATTTTTTAAGGATTCCCAGTCACTTCTACCCTTCTTCCTTGTACACGTATCCACATATGGAATGTATCATCGTTACGCGCTCCAGTGGGTTTTTCTCCTCCCTAAAATCCTTCGTTAATTGCGCAGAGAAAAGGGACCAGACCCATCGTCCATGTCGTTCCTGGTTTCGCTGGGATATGGTTGGCACAGGTCCCCTCATATCTCGACCGCATGTGTCCCACGCATGCCAACATCGCAAAAATATCTGCGGACACACTTCCCCCCCGTGCCGTATCGTTCGGCATAGCATGAGTGCCATCCTTCCCGCGATGAATTCCGACACAATGCCGCATTCAATGGAGCATTCCACACTCGAAATTGCTCGTCTACGTCGAGATGTCTGCGCGTGATTGACGCGTGACGGCACCACTCGAAACAGTCAAAACATTTCGCTTGAAATCTCTCGAATATCCTCCTAACCCTCTAACCATTCATACCAACCACCCCTTTAATAATGATACACCCACAAATCGTTTCCACGTCCCAAAGTTTCGGCCTCTGTGAAGGGAGTAGTAAAGACACTCAAACACCAGACACTGATAGTACTTATCAACTAGAATCTTGCGTTAATTCTATTAAAGAATATTCTGTCATAAAGCCAATAGAGATTTACCAAGCTCCACGGTACGATACTTGTTACCTCATTAGTTTCGTATTACCCGACGACAATTACGCGGCTTTCAATTTCTTTTGTATATACTGGTTTACCGAAATTACTTAAGGGACTAAAATTACTAATGACGTCTTAATAGCGCGTGGGGTTTTTTAACAGGTATGATGTTATCCTCATAATCTTGTGAATTATTAATCAAATAAATTTTTTTTTCATCCACTCTGTCATTGGATACCCGTTTTAAGTTATTACGTCGATCCAACCCGGGCACGGGCTTTTTGAAATTTTTTTCACTGGCTCTCGTGTACGGATAGCGTGATCCTCGATCGTGTATTATCGAAGCTGCATGAGGATCGTCTTGCAGTCGCCGACGCAACAGGAGGTTCTTTCTGCTCTGAAGAGGCGCCTGGAACAGACGAGCGTGCCGCTCTTCCCACGCCATCGTCTTCGGATGCTCTCGAAGCTCGCCGAAGGGGCCTTCGGAACGGTAAACTCATGATCATCGATGTAGAGCGTCGTAGTGCGTCGGGGAGCGTCATTATCGCTTCTTAATTTCCAACCGGTCTCTATACGCTATATACGTTTTGTAATGAAAGCCGAGCAGGTATATACCTTCTACTAGACTGAAAACAACAATGGCATCACGATGCGCCCATCTTCACTATACAGATAATTATGAAATCAATCCACTCTGGCACTTCGTGACGTCGACTGGAGAGACTTCAGTATAACCACGAGTACGTACAATGGAGTTGCTCAACAAAGAATAGCGTCGTATTCTTCACGGGATAATGGGGCCGTGTTGAATTGTTAATAATCAGTTTGGTGCGCATCGATGCAGCCAATAATTTCGTTTTGTCTTTTAGATGCAACTATATAACGACCATGCCCCGACGCGCTCTTGTCGACGCCTTTAAAAATCGTTAATTTCAAATGCCGAGTCACACTTCACACTGTGAGTTCTCTTGGCTCGTGATTTACCATCGTGTTCAACACGCACTCGGTCCATAAAGTATTATTCCGTGAACCGTGAGAAAGGTGGTACTTTCCTGCTTCCAAAGATTTTTCGATGAATAATACCTACGTATATATGCTCAACTCTGCTCTCGTACTGGCGAGTGGCTATTCCGGCTGATCTATCGACTTTTTTTTCATTTCTTTTTCCTTTCTTTTTTCGAATTTAAACGACGCTCTCCTCGGGATAGCTTACATAGATCCTCGTTGTCTATCTGCGGCCGACTTGTAAGAAAGACAAATGTATGCTAATAAAGGTATACGTGGCGGAAGCTGAAGGGATTCCGGAATACGGGACGACAACCACCCTGGGCAAGAGGCTCGTCGCAGTCAAGTTTTTACTGCCGGAAGCCAGTGAAAAGGAAAAGTGAGTATATATATATACCATTCTCAATTTGCATTGTTTTCCTAGGGTGGTAGTTCAATCGATCTTCACTATAAGTTTCTGGCGCCTCTTTCCACTTGAAACATCCTCTGACCTAACCCTGTAGTACCAGCCGCCATGGTCATCAGCAAACCAGTAGCATAATGCAGCTGCTTTTTATCCATTAAAGCTTTTTCTCCTTGCGTTTCTCTAAGGAACTGTAACCCCGCCTTGGCGATCGATCACGCTGATACGACGTGCAATTATTATTAGTTGGTATTCCCTTAGCTCTGGCTCTTCTCCAAATTTATTGCAGATCCCTATATATATACACGTGTACAATAGTATACGCCATTTTTTTTCGCATAATCGTTCCAGTTCTTTCGTTTAATTTTGCCGGCCGTAGCGCATCCCTAAGTCCCCGATTAGCCCTTCGGAAGCAGTCATCTAGATTCCGTGAGAACGATTATTTGTTCCTTATCCAGCTAGACATCAGAAAAAGGCGAGTATCCACTATAGCTTCCTTCGATGAAAGGAGTGCATTTGCATACAATGACCGGGAGACGAAGAGATGCGGAGACAGGGAGACAAACTCCTCGACTCCCAGGCCAAGCACAAGTCGTATACCGACTGGCAGCCCGGCTTCCCGGTAATCGACCAACTCCCCTGAAGTTTTCTACCGGCTTGATTTTCACGAGAAGCTACGAAAAGTCTTTGACGTCACCGCACGTTTGGCTGTTCTTAACGGAATTACACTGTCAGCCATATTGCATATAGATACTATCAGATCAAATATCCCCATCGTCCATCTCTGAAGTCTAAGGTCGATTGCACCTATGAGGTTCTGTCGTTTACCTTCAGCAGACCCGTTTATTGATTCTCTCTCAGGTTCACCAGGACTCCGTCTTCGCATTCCTGGCTATAGAACGTAGACAGGAACTTCCGAGATTTCTATACGACCTATACCCTGTTCGCTATTCCTACGGCCATATTTATCCCCAACACCTTTCTATACGCTCCTGGGCCAGGCTCGTAGTCAGGCTCATGGCCTATCATTTGCTAACACCATAGAAGCATGAAGGAACGACATCCACGTCGCAATGGGGTTTTTTATGCCAGATTATAAATGAGGGAAGTAGATGATCGTAGGTGGGCGACCAAGAGGTGTCGGCGTAGTCTGTGCTGACGGGAGATAAGGATGTTTTATGTGTCAGCGCTGGTATCACGTCCCGCAGCCCAACTCATACCCGACACTTTATTAAAAATAACATAGCGTGCGTCGACTCCCCTCTTTCTGGTGAATCTCGCCCTTGTGCCCTTACTGAGCCCTGCCCACCCTTGCCAACTATGGCTGCGCATACCATTTTCCTTAACGGGCGATTTTGTCGTGTTTCCTTACCCCAGTCACAGACAGTGTTAAGACACCCCACTGAAAGAAGGACGTATGTAGATTATATTGGCGTAGATTTTCTCGACCTTCTACCCTCGAATAGCTGTGGGGCGCTGGATTTTATAGAGGATGCTGAATACACTTGCTCGGTATTTCTATTATGTATACTTATTTAGGATGGACCATAAATTTTTTTATATTACACTACTGGTCCTCCATTATTATACCCTTCATTGGATTCTCATGAAGCTACTTTGGATTATTATTTATACGAACAATAGTTACTGTATTGTTTAATTTATTACTAATTGTCTAACAGACAATAATAGCTGCTTTATGTAACGACAGAGTTATATACTTCGTATTACAGTTCGGTACCTGTAGGTAATACGTTGAATTGCTGTATATAGTCGTTCGGTAACCTTCTGAGTTTATAGTTAATCGATGCCCGCTATAATTTCGTTAACAAGGGTATTAAGCCATCACGCGAGAATACCATTACGGGGCCCATCGTAAATACGAAGCAGCATGTGGTAAACGTAAACGCAGTTGGGATTCTCATTCGTGCCAAACTCGCCGAAAAGTCAGGATTCGTATTTTGTTAATATTCGTTCTGTCCTCCATTCCCCGCGTAAGTCCGCGGATGAAATATGCATTGACAAATTATACACACGCTAATCCCATTCTCTCGTTAGACTGGACTTTCAGCGAGACGTAAGAATCTTGGCGGCTCTCGAGGATCGCAACATCGCCAGAGTCCTTGGCGCTTGCTGTCGCGAGGAGCCATTTTGCGTTGTAATGGAGTACCTCGAACACGGGGATCTCTGCCAGTTCCTGAAGACCCACATTACAGCCGAGGACGCTCACTCCATGCCGATCGGCGTCAAGACTCTCAGGTACGACCATTTATACCAATATTCATAATGCGTATACGTAATAATATGCATCAAGATATTAAAATCAAGAAACGTGTCTTAATAACAGTACCAAAGAATCCAATCGGTATAATATCATTTGATACGTAATGGCGGCGTATAGATATGTGTGTGTGTATATATATATTGACGACTGATCTTTATCTTTGACTTTCAGCTTCAACTGCCTCATCTACATGGCGGCGCAAATAGCATCAGGTATGCGCTACCTGGAGAATCTGAACTTCGTGCACCGTGATCTAGCGACGAGGTAAGTTGTAGTATGTGACAAATAAGAAACTTCATCCTCGTCAACCTCCGGCTTAGGATGTACAGGTGTTCCTCTAACCCGGTATAAACTAGTAGTTTATATATACTATATATATTTATATAGGGAACTGGCATTCCTCATGGCAGGAAAGTGAATTCGCGGCCAGGCGTTGCAAATTCAATAAGAGTTTAGGTGCGCGTATCGATTTTTCCCTTGGTCAAATTAAGTTATTCCACCCTGGAGTGTATTTCCATAAGCCCAAAACAAACACCCCGGCACGCCGAGAGAATCGCTGGGGAAATCATTGGTCGATTCGTTAGCGCGACTCACCCAAGTCGACTCGTAAAGCGGACGCTCGCGTCGTTCTCGACCAGCCTAAACCAAAAGCATCTCGGGCACGCTTAAAGCCACGATTCTCATTGGGTATCGTGGTAGATCCTCTCCGAAGATCTAGACTCCCCTATGACTTTCTGGAATCGCGGAGTATTGCCACCCTGGAAAAATTTACTTCTTCCAGAATTCGCGGCCGGTAAATTGTCCGAAAGTTACGTTACGTTCTGTTCGGTCTGGTAGGTCTGCAAGAATTTATAGCAGATATCTACCTTATCTTCGCGGCATATAGACTTGCATAGACAATTGAATTTTGATTATATAGACCGTGAATATGGGTCCATACGAGTGAACTCTTGACAAAGTGGCAGATCTTTTAAATTGAAACCTATCGCTTAACTGTCAAATTTATATAATATTCTCCAGTAAGCATCTGTTCTTTCAAGGTGAAGTACTTCTACCTGCCAGTTACTCGTTCAGGAAGATCTTTCTCGCAGCGATAGCTCGTAAATCTTAGTGATATACTCGTGGATTCTATTATACGTGTATTATACGGCTCTACAAATCTGCAGATGGATTCGATTTAATAGCAGCGACGAAGAACTTACAGTGCGCGTCGCTGTCACGAAATTACGTCTTTAAGACTGTCTCGAAACTCGGAATAATTTAAACAGCTGCCGATAGGGGAGTAGCGGTAGAATTTTTACGAGAGCTTTGATTCAAAAATACAGTTTAAAACTTAAGAACGTTAAGATTGCACTACTCTAATAAGATTGGTGTATATACCTATAGACACCGTACTGTACGTTTTATCAAAACTAGAGGTCTGAAACGCGCGCGCCGCACTATCATCCCACGAAAGATTGAAGAATTATTTCATATCTTTACATTTCTGAAGTAAACGCAATCTGTCAAATTGACTGCATGCCCTGAACGCGCACACCAAGCGGCAAATTCACACGTAAAGTAATTCATCGCAGAAAAGCGGTAACAATACGAGATATTTTCAATATGCGGCTACTACATAACTGTGACATGTCTTTGTTACTGAAGGTAGTAATTGAAAAATCAATGAATTATTCGCACGTTTTTCTCTTGTTTCTTTTTCAATTTTTCTACTGCACTTTGCCGCTCATGCGCGTCACGAACGACGGCGAGCATCCGAATGACACCGAGCAGCAGTGTATATCTCAATTGACTCATAAGTTACAGCACCATAAATGTCTGAGAAGTCCACTAAAAATGACGTACGGCACATGCCAGTATACCGTGGACGCATAAAAACAGTTTTGTACCTTATAACGCGATTGTGCGCAGTGTCGGTAAAGAAGTTTCAAAGATGGAAGTAAACGCACGTATTGCGGCTTTGAGGGTTGAACTACTCTAGTGTGGTAACATACCGCAAAGCATGTAATATACCACCGCACATAGGTACTTGCTCCAACCTACTACCAGCCAATAGAAATCCTTTGTTTCGACTTGGGTTACAAATGTAGACAATTTTGGTTCGCCCTGGTAGGAACCCTCCTTGCATCTCATATCCTTCCTCGACGTGTACTGTATATATCTCTGTCTTGGTACTACCTACCTATCTATGGTCCAGCCAACCACCAAGCACATACTCACCCCTCGTTGGAACTGAATCGAGCGCATTAATTATGCAGTCGTATGAATATTTCAACTGCAAATTCAGCATCGCCTGGTTACCCCTATCGCCCAGGGTGACGGAAGGTCACGCGAAGGAGAAACATTCGCAGCCACCGCCATTCTGAACGTGTCCCAGGCGGACCAATTGAAACCCCATAAAATAGTCGATCGAACGATCAACCCCCGTTAATCGTTTGCGACACCCCCGTAGGACCATTATTTCTATCCTTACTATATACATATGGTATATATCTTTCTCGTAGTACGTGGGTGCATTATTACCGCTTGTTCTGCTGTGTGAACACGCCTTTTATAATAGCACGTATATTTCCACGAAGTTAAATTTTCAAAAGTACCAATGCATTTATCCAAGTGCCTTCAAGTTATTCATATAGACAGAAACCTCTAAGCTGCATAGTTTAAAGAACCTATGGATACAACCTGGTGTATAATTGTAATATATAAATGTGGATTAATATTACAGAAATCCACTGACTATCTACTAGTATATAAACGGTGGGTATACTACGGTATATACCTAGAGAGAACTTAGTACAGTAATGCCAATCTATTCAGATCGACTAAATACCTAGATAGTACAAACTGAAGCTTTGTTCTACGTCCATAATTGATTCCATCAATGTAATGACGTGAATCCTTGATGTTTGACTACTCAAGCGTTTAGTGTCCCCCTCAGCCAGTTTCCACCTTACGTGTGTAAATATATATTAGTATACATAACGTTAGCTCCTCTTAGTTACTACCCCTTCGTGTTTCCTGAAATAACTTTCCTCGAAGCCCTATTTCTATATCACAAAACCCCCAATCCCTAGTCGTTATACCGAACTTCATTTTCCCTTGGCAACCCTATATACAGACGGTATACACCGTAACGTCACTACGTCATCCGTCCATCGCTATGCGTATCGTTCCCACTTCCGGTTGGGTGCATGCGTAGAATGCGTACATGCATGTTGATATAGGAAGCCGAGCTATGCGCTGCATACCATCCGCATAGAGGATCGATCTGACCCTTTGAATGTACAGCGCAAAACGAATTAAAAGCCATAGGATTAAATTCTGACTGAATGCCAGAGTCGACGAGCGTAAGTTTCTAGTGCTGTGGACTTGGGTCAATAAAGGCTGGTTTAGATTTCGTTGAGAGAAAAAAAGGAAGACAAAGGAAAAAGCATTATCCCTCTTAAGTACTTTAAGGCGAGCGACTTTGAGTTTCTCGCGGAAGACGCCGCGCGTCGATATTCCTCTGTAAGGCTTAAAGACCCTCTCTACCAAGCCCTCTCGAATTAAACCCTTATCCGGCTCTCAATATCTCTCATCGGACTTTTTCAGGAACTGCCTCGTCGGCAAGGCTTACCATATCAAGATATCCGACTTTGGCACCGACAACGAATTGTACGCCTGCGATTATTATAAGGTGGATGGCAATATGCCATTGCCTGTACGCTGGATGGCGTGGGAATCTGTATTTCTGGTTGGTTTATATGATATCGATAAAAAGTAATCTTATGTTAGTATAAAATGGGAATTGATTTTTTATAGTGTTGATTAATTTTTTTTTAGGGGAAATATACGACGAAAAGTGACGTCTGGTCTTTTGCCGTGACTCTCTGGGAAATATTGAATCTGGGAAGACGCGTTCCCTATGAACATCTTTCTGATGAAGAAGTTGTGGAGAGTCTTAGGCTGTTGCACTACGACGACAGTGTCGAGGAATCCAGTAAGGATGACGTCAGGACACTTTTTAATTATCTGCCACGACCCAATGCCTCCTCCAAGGACATCTATGACCTGATGCTAGAGTGTTGGAGACGGGAGGAGAGTGAGAGACCGACATTCCGTGAGATTTCACTTTTCCTGCAACGAAAAAACCTCGGCTATGCGCCCACGTCTTGATATTAGAGCGAAATCAGCTGAAATTTTGAATTAGGTACGGACGCGTTATTGGATTGGGTGTTCGATACGGTAAATTTTCGTTTTTCGTCATTAGGTGTGAATTCGAATGTGAACAATGAGAATCGTCACCTGCGATAACAGAATCACGAATATATCTACTGTGAGTAACGAGAAAAAATAAATTACAGAAAAAAGATGTAACAATGTACATTCCTCCATTCGTGTATTAAAAAAATACTCATTACTTAAAGTAGATTATTCGTATTTGTTTCATAATTAATTCACGTCTCGAAGCAGTTTTTCTTTTTACTTTCAAACTGTAAATTTCATTATCACTTCAATTAGAAAATAAGTCAGCCACGAATGCGTTAAGAAACTGGTAGCTGAGAGAGATAGTAAAATTTTGTTTAAACGATAAAAAGACAACATTTTTTTTCGTAACTCATATCTATACAACGGACAGTATCAGTCATTACGTTGAAATTTTTAGTGAATATACAAGAAGATAATGAGGGTAAAGAGTAAAAGAGATTCAACGAATATTTCAAAGAACAAATATAAAGATTTTGACGCTGCTCGTATATTTCAGCAAGAAATATCAGTGCTTGATACGTGAATGGCGTAGAGACTTGCGAAAATACTATCGAATTACGATCACACGCAACAGTTATTGTCAAAAGTTCGTACGCGATTACTATCGTAGTGAAAATACATAATGGGGGAATATAAGCATACGTAGAAGAAATTAGATCCGGGAATAAAAACATGGACAATGAATACTGTCAGCATTCCCAAAAAACAGTAGTATGCTATATAACCACGGCTATGACACATCATAATTATAACTTTATATAATAGGCGGGATCAATAAAACTAATATATTTATTGTAAATATAGAAATTAGTTGTAATAAGACACGTTAATACATTATGTAAGTAATCGCATAGAACCGTGACGTCAGTCCCGATTCTTCCAATGACACAAACTGAACACGTTATAGAGTCAAATTACGCAATCAATAAAAATAAAGCAGCTCTATGTCCGTTACACATATTCAAAATGTAATTCTCAAAATACCAAATTTCATTTTGCGCAATGATATATTTCCCCCCACCAAAAAAAGGTACCCGGCAACTGAAAATTTTGCATAATCGAAAAATACAAATTTTGAAAACGCATATAACGAAACGAGCAACGACGCACTGATCGAAAGTCATATCATTGGATATAATAATCATAATAAGCCCACAAGACATATCGGACAAGTTGCTTTTTTGTCTCATGAGAAACGTCGTGATGCGAGGTGAAAAAAGAAATGTATTTTTTAATATCTCAAAAAAACGAATACATGACGAGTGACAGTAGAGTTCTTAGATTAAAAAAAAACAAAAATGAAGTTTTTACATGTACCGATATTAAATCCATGAAAATGGCTTTCGGCTCGTATCAGGAAGGCATATAAAAAATAATATGCGTGTAGCACACATGATATCTAATGCTAAAATGATGTTACCGTTATATTATTATAAAACACTATTTATATAACTAAGGTAACTTGTACGTATAAGAGGTAGGTAGTTTGAGAATTAGTTGTACGTATTTAATGTATAAGCATAACGCTGCCTTTGGCTATAATGTTGCCCCTACTGCTAGCAAGTAACTTACTTGTCTACTCATGTGATAACTTATACGGACTGATTCTTGCGAGATAATCAATTCGTTTTTAACACCCGTGTATAACGGATCAGAAGAATTGACACTAAACGAACGGGAATGAAGGTGTATAAAAGTGAGGAGAAAACAAAGGAAATTATTATTAACAATACATCAGTGACGTTAATGATTGGGCGTTAAATCGTAATTGATCTTTTTATGAGAATCGACCTATATATCTACGTGCATACCTATACCTACCAATTGTGGCTGTTGGTGAGAAAGGATAACGGCTTGAAGGTATTATCAGTCCTTCCTTACAATTTTTTTTTATCGGTCTTATCAATAATTCTTATAAAAGGTCTTTCGATCGTATGGAGTATGTGAAATAATTTAGAATTTTTTTATGGATTTATTGAAAAAAGATATAAAGTCAATTGACCTTGCGAGCAAATACTACATTTATTCGTATATTTTGATCTTATTGATTAAACTAAAAAAAAGATGAAAGCCGTATCCTTTCCCTCCCTAGATACCTCCTGCAAGTCTCTGGTCTCTTCTGTTTGATCGATAAGGAAGCACGTTGCGCAAACGTGAACTATGGCTGATTATCAAAGAGTCTATCAAGTATAAACATAATCGACGATGTAGCAATCGATTTTTCATTGAGAATTGATTAATGGGATAACCGATTATTGATCGGTCTGATAATGAAGACCGGTAAAACTTGGTATAAAAATTCGATAAGGACCAAGTTGATCCCTCCGAAAGCATAAGTTCCGTAAAATCTCAAAATAATATCAAACGCTTTTTAACTCCAGCATAATTATAAAAATGTTGTACAAAACAAAAACATAATTAGACAGATAACAAAGGAATTGGAATACACAAACGTGAAGAGCATCCAGATTCTGCAGGACCTTCGTTTTCGTATATATAAGATTGAGCGGAATTTGAATAGTTGTTAACAATAAGAATTAATTCCGCCAATCAATCGCGCCAATGTTACTAATCACGTACGTCGAAGTACGCACGTTTATCATTCTCGCACCTGTCGGTGAGCTCTACGTTAGTTCTTCATTCTCCACCATTTAAAAAAATTCTCACCCCCTATCCTACCATCTATATACACCATCTTTTTTCCATTCATTAACCGACCTTCTTCCCATTACCCTATTACCTTCCATCCTCTTAATTAGACTAACGACGAAACTCGCGACGATCATGAATAATGATCCTCGCACTCGTATGATTGACAATCGTATTTACGCCTTGAGACTGAAACGATTTATTCGTGCAGGTAGATTCGAGTTTGAGCATCGCCATTGCAGCGAGTGGAAATGTGTATTAGAATAAGTGAGACTCTATTGTCCTTCTTTTATCTCTCCATTATTTCTTCTTTTTCCCTTCTCTCTCCTTATACCTTCTAATGAAATCATTGCAATGACATTCCCGTTACCTCGTGTCATCTAAATATTATTTCTTCATCAGTTATAAAGCCTCGCAGTTCCTCGCGAATATTCTACTTAAAAATCGATATCTTTAGTTTTGTTGACCTCGGGAGCATTTAGTTAAATAACTCGTGCCGAGGATGACTAGCATCATGACATTAATATTAAAAGGAAACAAATAATTGGAATATTGTAAAGCGTACTAATTATACCTAATATATATAGACAGTACTATTGGATTGTGGATAAAAGAATTTTCTTGCATTATTATTGAAGAGCATAGGTTGACAGTGGATCATAAGATAGAAGATTTGGATTTGATGAAATTTTTTTGTACTTACTCCCCACTTGGCAGATCTTATTGTTTATGCAAAACCACTAAGGAATTGAAAGGCATATAGGTAATTGCGGAAAACTGTGCAGAGCTCACCCGGTTACCTTCTACGCTACTATACCTAATCGTTATAATCATAAAATTATTTTGTACTAAGGACTGTTTATAATTTTTTATCTAATCTCTGTAAATATCAAGGGAAGAATTGTCTACAACTCGTGTAATGTTAAAGCGAACGATTAAATAGTCTATATATAGTATATACACTATATGGATATATTTTAATCGATAACGAACGGATAATTAAGAGTGTAATTATAATTAAATATAATGAGGAAATGGTAACGTAACGATGTACAACGACTTAGATGATATATCTGTATCATATAATATTATATCTACGATGCTAAGGGACAAATCGATATAACTAATTCGAATGATATATAACGAAGGTATATATATGTTATTCGGTAGGTGTATATAATACTGTGTAGATTTTAACTAGTCATCTAGAATACTTTATAACACAACCATATCTACATGAAGCTAGTGTGCGCGACGGGTAAAAAAAGTAACAGAAGAAGAAGAGGAAGAACAAGTATTAATTTCTGGCTTCCGACGATTTTGTTGCACGTTCAAGGATATACAGCTTTTTACATGTTCAGATTAGAATTTAATGAACTAAAAAAAATGGCTAAAGAAATACGTGTATCGTTACAACGGATATTTATTTATTAAGTTAAAATTACGTAGAGGGGTATTTAAGCAGTGGTGAGTGATTTGTAGAGAATTTTTGAAAATTATTTTTCCTCGTGGCTGATAGACTGTTTATTCGCAATATGAATTTGCGTGAAAATTCTTATAACAATTTTGCCAGAAAACTATTACGATTCGTCGTTAAAAATTGTCGAGTGTGAAACGTGCAGTGCGACTAATCGTATGGAATAAAAATCGCACGATGATTTCTCTATAGTATCGCACAGTCGTCACTGACAATGAGTAATTGAAGGGTGCTTTTAAAGCAAACATTATTTAACGAGCAATAAACGTGCATCGATAAAGTGACTCTAATAAAAATGAGGAGAAGTGACGCGATGACGTTCAGCCATCTAGATTATTAATTAAACTCGAGTCGTTGGGAGTGTTAAGTAAAATGGATATTAAGGTATGACGAGAGGAGATATTCAATGTTACAAATTGATACACACGTAAGATCGATATCGAGAAATGATTTGCACGTATCATATGTTCTGGTTGATGTTCGTCGTTCGGCTACACACATTACTGGACATACGCATTCCCATCTAGGCATAAAAAAGATATTAAGGCACATCACGTTCCAATATTATGTCCCGCAATTAATGCCGGCTTTGTACAAGAAATACTATCATTAAGATCTATGCGTTACCTACGCTATACATTTCAATTTCGTAGCACATTAATTACATACTAAACTTGTAATTGCAATAATTATAAAAGAGTAATAAAAAAAGAATTGCTCAAATAACTCTAATTCTTTAAATATAATCGATACAACGTTACCATCTCTCCTTACGTTATTCGTTTTATTGTAATAAGACTTCAGCATCTTCAGATGGACCGGAATTAGACAAGCAGGAGCGCCAGCTGGTTGCTAACTGCTGAACTTTAAGAGTCTGTAATATCCAATGGTAACTCACTGTTTCTTATAAGCAACGTCTTCTCTGGGTATGATTTTTTCTATGGTAACAGTCTACGCAGGGTGCGTTCCGATATTCACTCAAAGAGCTGCGAGTATCGTTGTGTCCCTGTTTACTCCCATGCAATAGAATGAGACACGACCATGCCCGCAGCGCTTTAAGCGAATATCGGAACGCACCCACAGTAGATAATCACGTCCCACTGATGAATCACGTCCATTCTCTATTTCGTAAAAACAAAGCACTATGATTAGTTGACCAGGTTGCCGCATGGAAGCGGTCTAATCGGTTGTACGTGGTTTTACCTGGGAGGAGATGCTTCTCGAGCCATTACGATCCTCGCCAGTCGACTTTGCGTCGGGATCGTGTTCGCACGTTTATCGTGTCGTCCAGCCCGACTTATTTTGATCGACTCGATTCCGTCTTTACGTAGTCGATTAGTTGATCTCATTACGTTTGCTCGAATTTTGTCAAATTTCAGGACCGGCTGGTGACCTTTTTTTTCACTTTCTTTTTGACTTTTCATCCAACAGAGTGCGTGCGCGTGCATTATCGTTTGTGTTATCGTTTTACCGTTCGCTCATACGAGTACAGCGTGCCGTACGGTTCAGACAACAAGACTATGATCTGACAGGTACTAACAGTCCTGTGGATTTTTATATTACCAAATTAATATTGCGAGTCATAGAAACACGGTTCGTGGTGAAAAAGTTATATGAGTTTCGGAGTAATTTTTTTTCTACTTTACTGAAACAATCGTTCGTTTGGATATTAATGATATTTAATAAAATCTATAGCACTTGTTGCATTTAAATATTTATTGATAATTTAATATGAAAAAATATATCTCTAATAAATATTATTCTTCATTAGATTCTGAGTAATATGTATTTATCATTTTTGCTTCATAATAGAGATCACTGAAATACTGAGAAATTCATATATATCCAACCTGACCATAAGATCATTGTTAAACAGAGGTAAAAGCGAAAGGAGCAAAACAGCAAGAAGACTAATTAGCTGTCGAAGGAGTAAAAAACAAGTGACCAGAGGATAGTCATGCAAGAATGGAAGGAGGACCGACGATGATAAGCGAAAACAAATCCAGCCTGTTGAAGCAGCACGGCAGTGCCGGGCGGCTCGCAGGTATGGCAAAACAAAACAGCATCCGGAAGATGAGTACTATGCCTGAAGAAGATGGTTCCGAGGAACCGGAAGAGGCGGAAATGCCGAAAAATCCAGTGCACTTCCAATTACAAGCCTTTCCGCAGCCGTATCAGGACGCTGATTCGGATTCTCCAACCGAGGAACGTGGTCGCCTGTTGAGTCAAGGAAGTAGAAAGATCATAATTACTCCTGCTAGCACGTCCAGTATTGGCTCAATGGTAAACAATGGAACGGCTAAAAGGTCCAGCAGTGGTAATAGCAGTACTGACAGCGTGGTAGAAAAAGGTTCAGCCTTAACAAGGGTAGCCCAACCAAGGTTGGCAGCATTAGAGTCTGAGCCACGTCTCTACAAGGAACACTTAGGACACGCTGGTCGTGTTAGTCGTGGCGTGGAACTCCACGGAGGACGACATCGGTATCCTAGTATGCGATCACTCAAGTCCAATGCCACTGATGAGCATCATCATCATCCTCCAGCTACCAGCTGGGCCAGTATTGTATTCTCGGATGCCAATAGTCAAACCGGAAGACCTTTTCCTGACTCTGTATCCATCCGCTCTCTTGCTTCCATCGGGATGGGATCATCGGATGGAAGGAAACTGACGATTCGCAGGGTACCAACCTCGCCTTCGGAACTACTCAATATGGTTCATCCTCCTACGTGAGTATAAATCTACATCATCATCCTAAAAAGGGCATAATACCTAGAAACAAGCGAAACAAGTTATTGGCCAAGTTTCTTACGAAGAACATAATAAAACCAATAATACAAGTACAGTATACATACGAAGAGGATAAAGGATCGTTTGAACAACTATACCAGTTTACTATTGTAACTATTATAACACTTAGGTCTAACAGTCAGTAATGAGTTTGACCCGAATCGCCCCTAATCTCTTCTTGAACCTCAACACAGCAAGGCATATGCATATTAACCCTTTGCGCTCCGACTTTTCTGTTCGGCAGCCGACCAGCAACTCAGTCTTATTGTTGCCCTATGCTGTGCGTGTTAAATATAGAGTTTAAAAATGTGAATATAATACAGAAATAATTATCGTAAAATCATTCTAAAACCAGTTTTATTTTGCTGAATTTTTAGTGTCAAATCTTATAATATTATTGTTTCACTTGCTTCTACGAATTCAAAAAACTTTAAACTGTTACATAGTATAACAACCTCGGTAGATAGCATCGATATAAACTTGAGTACCTGGGAGGCATACTTGGAGTGCGAAAGGTTAAGAAAAACAAGACAAAGAGAATAATGAAATACACCTACCTCTTGTAATCTATGAGCAATTAAAGCACTGCAAGGGAAGTTGGGTATTCCGGTAAAATTTGTAAGTAGAAATTTCATTGATTGATCGGACAGTCATGATTCTTCTATCTATATACACGTTCCCATTGAATTTAGTATTTAAATCAAATGTAAGTTTCTTGCAGAATCAAATTCCTCTTGGACGCGTTACATGCGACTCGTATGAACGAACGAACGAACGAACACGAGCTATGCACAATGCCCTCGCACTTTCACTGTTACGCGCGTATGCATTAAAGTCATTAAGGCATATCCGTGAGCGCAACAACGTTCCGTCAAACTGGATCTTTGAACTTCGCCATAGTATTTGCCTCCGGTATTCATACAAAGTCTCATTACATCTGACTAGTAAGAATATCATTTGCTCCTCAACATCTTTCTAAACCACCGACGTCGCTACGATCAACCTTAGCGTTCTCGTCGGCTCAATTGATTTATGAATGAACAAGCTGACATTACTCCTCGCCTTGCTACGTTAGAGATAGCAAACTGCACATACCGCATCACTTTCATTGTAACAGACAAAAATTATTCTATTAACGCGACACATTTACTCAACTTGAAGAATTGATAATGACGATTATACGTCGAATATTAATTACGTCACAGACGTTTTTCTGATACGGTGGACTATATTCTCGATGTTTTGGGTAAAAGCATAAATGCGTTTGATTTATGATCCTAATTATATGGGAAAGATATAATCGTTTAGAGAATTAAGTTTAGGCTTATTTGCAATGTTTCATAAGAATTGCTTTCACAATATCACGTCGTTGATATCGTCAGAATCTTTGCGATTACCGTTAAAAGTGGATCTGTTTGTTTTTATGGATTTTATGTAAAAACATATAATGGCGCTGTTAGGTATAATTAGTATATCACGGTTTAACTCGTACGTAATCGTCCATTTGTTTTCTTTAGGTTGATTTATTATTCTTAGAATTCCCATTGATAGCTCTATCGCCACTAAACGGTGAGACTAATAGAGGAGATAATCGTTGAGCAGCTGTTTTCAAGGCGGTAGTAATGTGACAGCTAATTTTATAGATATTAGAAACAATAGTGCAGAATGAACACTGGGGTTCGTAGAAAGTGGTTTTATATCTGTAAGATAAATTAACAGGTGAAAAGCAGACGTCAATGTGCTTGAGGAATTTAGGAAAGATGATTTTCTAGGCCATCACGAAATTAAAATAGAACAATTTTAGTTTCTTAGGCGGTCTCGCTCTCGACCAATTAGACGGCTGCGTTGAAACCGCAAGGTTTGGGAACCGCACTTTTAGACCGTCTCAAGGTGAGTTATCATCGAATGCCAACCTTTAGCGTCTGTGAAGTTTGGACGCAGATTTTTAACGGTCCTTAAAGAACAGAGGATGCCGACGTTTACCTGCTACGTATAATAATAGTAACGGCTGTTAGGTAACGGATACGATCTATACTCGATTAATACAATTCTATTACAAAATTACTTCGAAAAAATGTACAGGTTGGCAACGGTTTCTTTACGTGGAATTGTGAGGGGTTCTTGGAAAAATTTAATTGAACATCTTATTAAACTGTTTCTTGTATGAGATCATCTCATTGCTGACGGATTAAAGTTCGTCTATCTCTGATATTTTATTTTTAGATGCATTACTTTATTGCAGGTACTAAATGATACCACTTGCCGAGGATCTAATGTATCATAAATAGATCAGATACAAATGACCCATCACGTATCACACATGACACCCGATAAGGGGGAAGCTAATGCGAAAGTCAAACAGACTGTTATGATTTGTCTATTTGAACTGCGACAGATGGTTCATTAGGATAGGTTCTATATAATTTCGGAGACATCAAATAAAGATCTTCAGTCTCATCTTTATCCTCGTCTCGAAAACTTATAGTCCCTCGGCGAACCGCGTTTAAGTGAAAAACAAAAACGTAGAGCGCCATGGCATAAAATATACGATCGAGTGTCTCTTGACTTTGAAATTTTTCAAAATATCCTTTACGCTATCAATATTAATTTTAATACGTACTTGGAGCTCGATTTCTTGAACCGATTTGTGTTAAAAGCAAAAATGCTAGCCACCAAAAAGATTCTGGCAAAACGTGGACTCATCGTCGACGGTCAACATTTCCAGCGTATCGTGCCAGACATGTACAGTAATTTTTATTTTTAAATTTTACACCCTTATCAACTTGTATTACCCTATATGAGAGTGTTAAACAATTTACAATGAGTTGTCAAGCAATGTCCTCTAATCAGCACATAAATAACTTCGTTACCGGTTACCTGATACCATTTTGACATAGATTTAGAACATACATAAATAATAAAACCGGACTTCTGTTTGTTTAAATTGTATGTAATTTCCATCTGCCTCGTGTTTTATTAATTAAAAGCAGAAAGTCAAGCAATCAGGCAAAAGTGTCAAGAACGTTTTCGTCTTATCAATATTATTAACGTTACAAATACAAACGTGTGTTTAGCATACATACTTGGCATAGAAGCAAATAAGAAAATTTGGCGGGAATAGAGGAATTTTTTTAATTGAATAATTCAATCGACCCCTATAACACTGTTCGACTTTATTAATCAATTATTTCAATACGTCCCAGCACGCGTCCACTTACAATTAGTCATCGTACATAACCTTACCCATATGCTGTCCCGCTTATTCTTGGAAAATAAAATTGACTTGAAAAGGACGCGACTTCCTCAAAGGCTCGTCGCATATTTTAAATATACAACACTAGTGCCGTCGTCAATATAAAATTCGCAGTCCTTTATACCCTTCTCAGAATTTCACAACGTAACAACGCAAAGACTCCTTGGGGAAAACGGCAGGCAAAATAATATATTGCTAATGAAATAATCACTGTGGCAATCATTCCGCTCTCGTGGGACAGTTTAACGTTTCACTGCAACTTCATGTCTCACGAGAGTTCAACTCGACCAAACGACATAATTTGTCCCGGTACATAAATTGACCATGTATTATAATTGAACCTGACAATAATTCCTCGTATCTCTTGTCAAGTAAAAGTTAACATCCCGTTTGTGAGAATCGTTACTTGGGGATGAAAAAAAAAAATAATGACGCAAGCACAAATTTTCACTCGATTCTACTCGCTCTTTGTCAACAACGAACTTTAATATTGAAACTGACTGTATCCAATCTCCTAATTAACAATCCTTTCAAAATCAATGCTCGTCACTCTCACCCACATTCTAATGGCTTAAATTATTCTAATTTATTCGATCATCGCCTCTCAAACTGTCACATGCGAACAGGCGTCTACTATATGTAACACCTAGCGGCGTATCAGGCTACGCTAATGGGTCTAGTAAACTTGTTTTTCCGAAGGTCTGACTATGACATTACATTGACTGCTTTTTACCAACTAATTATTCACTTACAGAATTATGCATTGTCAAGAAATATTTTTATGCATTGCCAACAAACTATACCGTGGATATTTGAAACTATAAAATTCGCATATTCTGTGGACGCTCATAAATATCCAATAGTGTAATCAGTGTCCAAAGCTAACTAAAAATTTAGCAATAAAAATTATAAGTGGGACAACATAGACTATCCCAAATCCTATATATCTGTACAAAAATTAATATTTGTTTTATGACAACACTAATTCTGGTTAAAAAAATTTTATCTCTATGGAAACATATGACATGGTATACCTAAAGCTATATTCTCAAACGGAACTTCGAATGTGCCGACACATACGTATAATTCGTATCGTTTGATAAAGGCGTGCATTCATTGCCGCAGTTGCTGATAATCTCTTTACAGTCAAATGACACTCAATTGACCCGACAATTGAACTATACGTGCGCATATTTAGCTTTATCATTGCAATTCGAGAAATCGACGATTTTTTTTTAAGCAGCATATACCAATCTAATGAACTTCAATCTAATTACGTAATTCGTATGGTGATCAACACGTTTATTCGATTAAGATAATTTCTCGAGTGGTTGATTTATTACCGTAGACTATGACCTTCTTTACAATTACGAAAGTCCCAAAGTAATTAAGTCTGGTCCTGAAGCTCTAATTAGAGCAAATCGGATCATGATACACTTTTACCAATTGACGTACAATGAAGGATCATAAAATTCAAACTCAATAAAACTCTTTACTCGTAAAATTCTCACGTGAATAGCAAAATTGAATTCCTTGTTTTTCAAGATTTCCAATGGATAATATACGTCGCTTCTGCTGATTACACATGTAAATTCTCTCTAAGTTCCATTCTCTCCAGGATCTTTTGTCCGATGAATTTTCTCAACATTCTCTACTGTCCAACGCACGTTTACAAGTTTTACACGCAGTCTAATCTTGCCTGACAGTTGTTTCATTTTACGCATAGCAATCATTCCACAGCAATGAAAAGACTTACGTACGTACAGGTTTAGCTTACGCGGCACAAGAGGCTTCATGATTTTCATGTAAATTTATCATCACGCCTTAATACGTTTTGTATGATAATAATCATGTTCTATTCTTATAATACAACTGCAACAGTACACTTCTTTACACGTTAAAAACTCGTACCACGACGAAGGCCGTAACTCTCAGGTATAGATAATTACAAAATAATTACAAAAAGCTAAGCATTTGTGCTGAACGATATGATTACGAAACAACATCGATTGACAAATGATTCTTCCCTATCCTTGGTACTTTCAGATAGACAGTCATCACGCATATAGAAAAAATTAAAAAAAGGATGATTTTCCACGAAGCAAGTACTTCGTCCCAGACAATATCGCTCCTCTGTACCAAGCGACTAAATTTTCTTTTTAAATATTAAAAATTACACTTACATGCTTACGTAATCCTATAATCTTTAACGAGGCTTCCTCGTAATGCATCTTTCAACGTAATTACATAATTCTCCAGCATATATCCTGTATCATGACTTCCTATGTCTCGGGAGTAATAATACGATTCAATGCGTCATGCCATTAGAATCTTTCGATCAGAAAATTCCAATTGCTTATATAAATATCATCATCTTTCTAGACCCATCGAGGATGATCTATCTACGTGCACGAGTTACGATGACGTGGATGCTGAGGATCTTGGCGATTACAGACAACCAAAAAGGCCACACTGGGCGAACAAAGTACAATTTGTTCTAGCCTGTATCGGTTATTCCGTGGGACTTGGGAATGTCTGGCGATTTCCGTATCTCTGTTACAAGAGCGGCGGTGGTGAGTAATGTCTTCAATTTTTTTTTGCGAATCTTCCTCAACCATCCGAACGAGGAATTCCTGACGATGATTTCAAGCTTACCGCGCGCGAGTGTAACCGAATAAAAAAAAAGTACCGACAGGCATCCACAGGATGCAGGTAGTCCGATAACGAATTCACGTGTATCCGGAAAAGGAAGTACTTTGGTTACATCCGTTGGTTTGAATTAAACGGTAAAATTACTCGAGGACATTAATGGCGGCTCATAGACCTTACCGTTAATCATGTATTAACAGTAATGGAGCCTAGCGGGGAGATTAGAGAAATTAATGCGATTAGCAATTTTCTTCTCGGTCGCGTGAATGAGATGCGTTACATAAAATTCCGTGTGCATACGTAACGAATTAATGCAAAATCCGTATCATTGTGTAACCAAGAGACGCGATATTACGGCGCAAAGAACTTTTTTTTCTTTTCATACAATACTCCAAATAAGTCACTGCGTATAATGAGATGTGAAAAAAAGAAGTTAACGAGGGGCGAATATACATATAACCATAAATAAACCTAGGAATGTTACAGTTTCTCTTCGTATTAATTATTGTACGTAAGCGAGCGTGTAAACTTGTTTTAACGCTTAGATTGATTTACAGTGACAACCCTGGTAAACACGGTGACTCGTTATCGCTTAATTATTGCCGTTAATTAGCGCCATTGCCGATTCACGATTTAAATGTACTGTGCAATTGTTTTCATTAACACAAGTGATCTATACGGTATGCACGGTAAAATTCGATGGCTTACTATTGTAAGGCTATTTTTCTTTTTCTTTCCCCAAGTGAAATATTTTCGTCGATTTATAATTAACGTCTACAAATCAGTACCGGGATATGTGTAATCTCACATGTGCCACGTAAGCAACGGGTGTTAAGGTACCAGTCAGAATTTCGTATAATCGAATTATCGTGTGTAATCGGCCGGGATAAATTCTTGACGTGATACATTATCTAATCGGCTGTTCTCGTCAATTCAAGCCAATAAGAAGACTATTGCATATCGTTTATTCACTTTTTCGATGTTATCTCGCGCGCAAAAAATAAACTCGCCCAAAGATACATACGGCCAGACAGAAAATTTAACATTACTCGCGATGAGTATTAGGTATACTCATGAAAATACTAGTAGTTTCTATAGACACAATCAAAGCAATAAAACTCGATCGTAACTTTCAAATCACCTACGTAGTACATCATACGCTTACAGAATTCACTGAAATTATTCGACAAATTGATTTTATCCCGCAATTCTTTTTTTTTCATTTAAATCATTCATGCTTCGTACTACTGTATTGTTGTTCATTCAACGTATCATTAATATCCTTGGATCAAGTGTCAGACGGGCTACCAATGCTTTTACAATGAACGTAACCGTGTTTCATACTACAGTAATTCTTATCAGTATCTTATTATTTAACGCTGTAAACGTAAGAGCTTCGGATCACACGTATGCGACACGTTTAATGGCGGATTAACTGTGCAACCGCGTGCGACGCTTGAGACACATATATATACGTCGTGTATAGCATTGATAGTTCGTATCGTGGGCGATGACAAGGTCAGTGGATGTAACTCTTTATTCGCATTAAACGGTCATTACGGATTAACTCACGGCTTGCTGCTTAATTCGCGCCGCAACATTTGCACGAGCGCTAGTACGTATGTATACGTATACAGATGTGGTTGCTTAGCATAGGTAACACACGTGCGTATACCTTCGCGTAACTCTCAGCGACCAGACGAAATCACTGGTAGACATCTGGTTGCAGAGACAGGAGATGATATCATTAGCGACAGCGATGATAAACAGTGATAGAATATGGAATTTTTGAAATTTACGTATTTCAGTAAATGAGATGCAGATATGATGAATATTCTATTACGGCATTGCACGCTATCTACAACGCGTTAGAATTCTTAAAACTACTTAGGGTACCGCGTTACGTTACGATCCGATGATATAATTAAATATAATAAAATGATCTAATCGGATAACCGGAAATGATTATTATTAATATCGCGAACGCTTCGGAAGTTAATCATTTAATTCTTTTCCGTAATTATGATTGAGATTTTAGAAACTGATATCAGACTCCTGAGAAATTCGAAGCGCAAGAATTTTTCGTGTTTCTTTCACAGACACTCGTGGTACATCGAGGTCAAAAAAATAATAGCGTTGGGTGGTCGTCAAGTGCAAGATTGATGGGAGGGCACGGGTGGGAGTGTAAAAAGAGATGACAGAGAAGTATGGAGTAAGTGGAAAAGTTCGAACAAGGGGAAGTGGAAATTGGCAGTTGACGATTAGGGTTTCGGTGTCCCCGTGAGGGAATATCCGGGATGACACTGGTCAGGGAAGTCAGTTGGATCGTTTCTACCGGGTGTCATTGAAAAATCAGCAGGATTACCCAGCAAGGTCACGGTGTCAAGTTCCAAGAGTTGCGCCACGTCCTGTCTCTTTCAGATTTTGAAAATTGCCGGTAACGCGACACTCTCATCGCGACTATCACTGCGACTTTGTCTCCGCCGCGACATTGTCGCTGTCGCTGTGACTGGGACTATGCCCTTGCTCCGGATAACAGGTGTCGTTTTGAGCTACGAGATTACGATATAAAGTGGCGGGTAAATTATGCGATACCGTCAGGCTACACTCCGTTATAATGTCGCTATATATGTAAATAGTGAAATGCTTCTTTTTCAAGATTGATAAACGTATTTAAAATAAAGCCATCTGTTACGTTAAAGACGCTCACACCTGATCTTACGCTATTATCATTTAGCACAGCAATATATTCACTGTGACGCATCTAACAGAAGCTGACGTGACGTTTAAGTATACTCTGTTATCTTTACAAATGTGATCGTGTACGCGTTGCATTGCTTGATGGAAATGCAAATGTGACGTAATTCATTGTTTAAATTGAGATTAAATTTTTATGCTCTTCGGCAATCGTGACGATTTTAAACCAGGTGCATCGTAATTCCTTCGCGTATGCGTTGCATGCGAATTTCTTTGTCACAATCCGCTTTATTTGCATTACGGACTTTCTCGTTGTAAATAAAACACTGTGCGTTCGATTCATGTGGTTTGCTCGGTTCATTTTGATTAACTTCTTGGAAAATGAAAATTGTCATAGTGAAGCGACGACTTCCTCTAATAGTTTCTTCCCATTGAATCAGTCTGACTCAGACGATTGTCCGTTATCGTTAGGCATACGACGTTTCACGGTTATGACCATGAGGAGGATGTGACGATTAGGATTTAAAGAGCTTTTATACGTTTTTTCGTAGCTTATCTCGGATTTGGAAAAGTATTACGTCACTGTTCAGGAATGGTCAGTTACTCAAGATCCGCGGTATCCTTATCTTCGATGGTAGAAATAAGATCGTGAGAAATGATTGACGAATTTTCCATAACTCCTTCGCCCACTGGTCTATTCGCAGAAGCGTACGATCGTAATCGAAGATGGCATTAATTAATCGAAAGTATGAAACTATATAGTAAATATCGAGGGATCAGCTGATTCTACTTCTTTACGTGACACATCGTCCTAAGTAATATCACCTGTTTAAACCAGGGGACAACTCTTTAACAACGCAAATTGTACATAAATGACTTCACCCACTTCGTACAGTGCATGACTAATTATATGATAGCGTTAAAAAGACTGGAAATAGTACGTCAAAAGAATTACCAGATATTCTCAAAGTAAAAAGCATCGCGAGGGAACCCAATGACGAAGAATTAACGATTATAAAATTTCTGACTGATTAAACGAAAAAAGGTGAAATTAAAAAAACAAAAGGAAACACGTTGAATACGTGAAATAAGGTATCTTTTCCTATTGATATGTTTCAGGCGTGTTTCTCGTACCTTACTTTCTAATACTCATAGTATGCGGCGTACCATTGCTCTACATGGAACTGGCAATTGGCCAGTTTACACGACGCGGACCGATCGGTGCTCTCGGGCAGATCTGTCCCCTCTTCAAAGGTTGGTATTGATTAATCGAATGATCCTCGGATCTGTTTCAATAACGCCCTAGAGTCTATTGGTTAAATTTGATTGATTACCCAGCGCTCAATGCAATTTGAATCCACTTTAACGTGATTTAAGAGTAGCCTAGTGTATTCAAGACTTACGAGCTTGTTCTTGACGCCTATAAAAACTCTTGAGTGAATATCTATTTATACTTGAACTATCTATGGCTTCGATATCTCGCACAGGATCGCCATGAATTCCACACCAGTTTTGAGCCGATCTACTCTGTTTCTTTAATAGGGGCCGGTTTATCATCGGTCGTGATATCCTTCCTGATGTCGACCTACCACAACGTGATCATAGCATACGCAGTCTACTACTTCTTCACGGCCTTCAAAGCATACCAGCCATGGTCGGATTGCGACAACTCCTGGAACACTCCAGCATGCTGGTTGCCAAGATTTACAGCTCTTGATAATCGCATCAGGCCTAATACTTCCAGGACGCCGTCCGAAGAGTTTTTCGAGTAATTCTAAACTTTCATGATATAACAGATTGATCGGACCTAGACTAACGAGAGCTTCTCATTTTCACTGACAATTATGAACAGTTTTATCTTAGAGTGAATAACTTAACAATTAAATACGCAATGCACAACATTTGACATTCGCTAACACTACATGACCGATCAGATAGAATCAGACTGATAAATATTTTTTTCTAGAAGTATTTTTTGTCGAATAACATTAAATAATTGGCATTGTTATTATGTTTGATTTTGATAAAATCTGATCGGACGTGCAATGGAGAACGAAGAACGTATTTGTCGCACGTAGATTAATCTTCTCGTTATTTGGCTGGTTAGCAACAAAGTCCTGCAGATCAGTGGCGGCATCGAAGAACCTGGTGCACTGCGATGGGAACTGGTTGCCTGCCTGGTAACCGCATGGGTGATGGTTTACTTCTCGATCTGGAAGTCAATTAAATCCTCGGCACAAGTCAGGTACCTCACGGCCACACTCCCATTCCTTCTAATTGTCGTGTTTCTCACACGGTCCCTCACGCTCGAAGGTGCTGACAGAGGACTACGATATTTCTTCCGTCCACGATGGGAACTCCTCGGCGATGCTAAGGTACTCCTGCCGTTTATTTATTTATCATTTGATTAGACTTCGAGGTATTATATAATCATGTCGTTTATTATCACAACCAGCTGATTTATTTAACTTAAGCATAACTTCCAACGCAATTAATAATATTGCTATCGATCAGCCTGTAAAAAAATAAACCTTCGAAACGCATGAAAATATTCGAAAAATCATTAATAAAGTGTTTCTACGTCTTTCTGTGCTTTCGTGGAGGCAGCGAGGTAATGATACTTTACTCTAGATTCGATCTTGTATTTATAAGTAATGAGTTTACTATGATTTTTATCAGTGGTCTTATTATCAGTTTAAATAGTATATATCACGAAGTTACGTACAGTCGTTGCTAATTTTCAAAATCATTTGGGAAGTAAGATCTAGCACTTGCTATTGACAAGCTGTAATTACTTTTGTCCAATGAGTTACACCTGAGTTAAGTTACGGCTAAGTTATCTACGTCAAAAGTCCCAGTGCTATGTACTCGACACATTTTTACTGGGGATTTATAAATTTATATTTTGCAGGTCTGGGTGAATGCGGCAGCACAGATTTTCAACTCCGTTGGCATTGCCTTCGGCTCGATGATTTGCTTCGCGAGTTACAATAAATTCCATAATAACATACTTGTGGATACTGTGGCTGTCTCGCTGATAAATGCATTTAGCAGTCTTTTAGTAGGCATATTCGCATTCGCTACAATAGGGAACATATCCTTGGAGCAAAATATGACAGTGGAGGCCGTGCTCAGTGATGGTAAGTATCAGATCCATATGACTTTGCACACGAGGCAAATTTATCAAAAAAAAAAATTCACTTTCTGTCTAAATTACACTTGTTAATCCATACATTAGCTAATTGCCGCAATAATCGCGTAACAGTTATTTGATTAAGAATTCGCGTACCAGGAGATCATCGTACCAGGCACGGTTAAACAAAGATTTACCTTATCCCTGGATTGTCACGAGGAGATTTGTTTCCTTTTTTTTTCGTGAAATATCCGTTTACTTATCCAATGTTTGCTGGAGTAATTCATAGAGAATGACCTGGCAACCTCCTTTCCCTCATGTGTAATCTCACTCAGATAAGTGTGACTCGGGGTGTGAGAATTATCCTTACGCGAACAACGGTAAATAATAAACGGATTCTCTTGGTATTCGTTTAAGGACCCGGACTGGTATTCGTAGTATATCCACAAGCGTTGGCGAAGATGCCGGCATCGCAACTGTGGGCCGTTCTTTTCTTCTTCATGCTGGTCTGCCTATCGCTCAACAGTCAAGTATGTTCAATAAATTAGTTCTGCGATACCGAAGATAAGTTATCGCGACGCCTAAGTGTGCCGTTGCTTGTGCCTGCAATGCATTCCTCGTCGATTCTTTTCTCTATTTTTTATACTTCTGGAAAACAATTGGATACATTGCAACCTAAAATCCCAGCTGACAAAAGAAACTTATATAGTACGGTAGCGTTGTTGAAAAATAAATACTGGAATGAATTGACACGTTTCTACTGTTAAATTGTTTTCTTTTACCGTATGGAATGCATAAAGTGCTGTAGGTTTGGACATTTTTCGCGAGGTTTAAAAAGATAATTTGTACTGTTGTTTGACCAGATGTTTAGAGGCAATATTTGTACAACTAAGCTAATAACCGTTGAAACAATTATTGGTTGCAAATTTTTATGTCGATAATAAATTAATAATGATATGTCCCGTCGACTTGAAACGAGTTTAAAGACAAAGGATACCCGTGTTGAAACATCCGTCAATAAGTCATATCGTAATACGTCTGTCAGCAGAGTACACTCGTCTTTATTAGCATAAGACACAGTATAAAAAATTATGATAGCGCATAATTATTCGAGATTTTCTATTGATTGCAATGTTAATTCTTAACGTCTCTGACCTTACAGTTCGCCATAGTCGAGGTAGTAGTGACTTCGATACAAGATGGTTTTCCAAATTGGGTGAAGAGACACCTTCTGTGTCATGAGATGCTCGTTCTACTCATATGCGTGATCTCTTTCCTCTTTGGCTTACCAAACACAACACAGGTGAGAAATTTTGGAAAACCAAAAAGTAACACTTGAAATTGTTAATGAAAATAAAAAAATAATCCAATGACTCCCAAGGCACATAAATATATTAACAAATTTCTTGTATCCAGGGAGGTATATACTTCTTCCAATTGATCGACCACTACGCAGCGTCGATATCAATTATGTTCCTGGCCTTCTTCGAAGTGATCGCCATTTCCTGGTTCTACGGAGTACGAAGGTTGTGCAGTAACGTTAAAGAAATGACTGGTCGAGTGCCGTCCATTTATTTTCGATTTTGCTGGCTCATCGCGTCGCCTCTTCTCATAATGGTAAATAATTCCCAAGACATAACATTCTCTCCCGATCTATATTTCTCTTAATTCAACAATCTATAAGAATCTTTGCCTTATATACATTAATCTGAAATTTATAAAATGCAGGCCGTATGGGTGTTCAGCTTAATCGATTACGAACCGCCGACTTACCATAACGGTTCGTACAAATATCCATGGTGGGCCGAAGCGATCGGATGGGGAATTGCTTCGCTTTCTCTGGTATGCATTCCTGCCTTCGCCGTCTACGTACTCATTAGAGCAGAAGGCAACACTTTCTCCGAGGTACGTCCTCTCCGTTGGTATACATTGGTCTTGTCCCATCTTGCACGTCTTGTACCTTTTGTGAGCTAAACTGGTTTAGCTGCACCCGATGCAAGGACCCCAGTACAATATATAACACTTGAATGCGTTACCGGTATTCATAGAAATCGCATAACGATCATGTATTTAAGGAACTCTCAAAAGCTAAGGGGACCTACAAAGTTTATATACATCATGTATTTAAGGAACTCTCAAAACCATGAAAGATACGTGGAATGTCTATTCTGAAAGAAATATTGACTTCTTTTTTCTAATTCACAGAAATTGCGAAACTCAATCAAGCCCCACTTTGAAGCATGCACATCGTGCGGGCAGGAATATTGCACAGAACCAATACACAATATTGATGAGGAATTACTGAAGGAACCGCTGCAAGAGATGAACAATGTTATACAGATGAATTCAAATTACTTGCCACCGAAGAATCCAGTTTAATAATAGAGAGGACAGGGTTCATTGGTATTTAAATTTAAAAAAATTCAATCTATAGGATTGCTTAGGAATCACAGAGAATTGCGATTGGAGGAATTAGAATATGGTTCGTCCACGAGTGAAATGTGTTTCAGAGGGGCCAGCTTCTAATGCATTTCAATGTAAAGGTGTCCCTTGGACTTCACGTTTTACTTGTGAATCAATCATATGTGATACTTTGCGTTTGGGATTAGATATCTGCCAGTGCAGTTATATCTACCACCGACAGACATTACGTAAAGAGGCTTTATTAGAACCATTTTTTAAAGTGAATATCTTTACTATATCAACGGTGTGTAATTTTCAAATTGTATGAAGTTAATGTCTCGTAGTGTATTGTAGAATCAAGCCTGTTCATGTAAGTTACACTTTAACGATAGTTTAATATTATTTATATCATGCTCCATATATCGTTAATTAATTCTCGTGCAGCTGTCGATCATGGGATTAAAATCAGACGAGAATACACTATCCATCGAATTTAGTCAGCGCAGTAGAAAATTAATTGCAAACACATAGAATGTAATTGGAAAACAAAAATAGCGTTACGAAATTGCCAGTTTATTAACTGCCGACCGTAATTACATAAAAAAATTAATTATTTGTTCAAGATTCAAAATTCACGTTTGAACCATTACCAGTGTGTGCGATTATGTAATTAATTTTTTAAATATCAAACATTCCTACGTGTCTAAATGAGTGTGTGCGAGACAGAGTGTGTGTGAATGATGACATCATTTTAATAATTCAACTGATAAACGAATCGTTTGATAGGTAACCATACATTCCATTGGACCATGGTAAATTATCGTTAATGCAACTGTATACAAGGAATAAATGCATTAAAAGCGTCGTAGACAAGCTCTAATTTTAAACGATTTTTACATTGATTATATGTTACGGTTTTAATGCAACGTAATCAGATGCAAGACATGCAATTTTATGCAATTTAACGTCCACCATTGCCCATTGGCAGTTAAACGGTATAGTAATATCCTGCCTTCAATATTAGCTGCCTATTTCTTTTAAAAATGCAACGAAAAATTGTTCTTAGCCGATTAAGAATTTTATTTATTGATGACAGAAATAATGATCGCTTGATTAGAAAGTCTTGAATAATTTTAATTAAAGGTTGTAGTTCAGTTTTTCAAAATTTATTTAAATATCTACAAACGGAAATATACACAATCAATGGCGCAATTCGTGATATTTACTTTGCAAATTGAATTATAGATTACCGATGATGCTTATTGTTGTTGTGCAGCCAATCTGATTCAAAATATCTATGAAATTCGCAGAAATATCATTGCGTCATTGTCGCCATAATGACGACGAAGAAAAGGCAAAATATCAGAATATGTTCCATTGAGACTATGGATATCCATACGAAACACAAGACAAGTGCAATAATTTTGCAAAGGGTTCAAATAAACATTTTTACCTTAAGAAATGTTAAGGAAAATGGAAAACATTGCATTATATTTTTATAAAAGTAAAATTCATATAGAAACAAAACAATATGTTGTCTGTCAATCCATAAAACTTGTTGCGCTTCAGTGAAACTGTATAATAAATATAACGAACACAGATGAATAGTTATTTAGATTAAACATGTTACTCCATTGTATGGCAGTAATTAGCTGTAACGAACATCAAAGTTGTATAGCCCCAGGATATTGGATGCATTCATCAAGACGTTGTAATTGTTCTTTTTCATCAGAGGACATTTATTAAATGATATAATATGAAAATTCAAAGGTTTAATAACTTTACACACACATAATTTCAAAATTCGTAGACACGGCAACTCAAAAACGCTATTTCCCGGGTCTTATAACCATAATCACGTAAACACTGTAGATTAAAGTATTTATAGAAAATGTCTTATAATTCTGAGATTGTACCATTAGCGCTCTCTACTATGAGATACTAGCAGCTACAATTTTTGTCCAAATAAAAACTCCAGATGATGCTACTTAGAATGCTCATGTTTAATATTCAAATAAGAAAATCAACCATTTTTTTGGACGAAAAACAGAAATAAATTTGTATGGAAAATCATGGTATATTACAGTATCGATTATAGAAACTCACGTTTGAATTGTGCCGTTGACGTTACGACTGTTTAACGAGGATCCTTGACTGTCTTTTCGTTAAGCCTTGTAACTGTGTGTTCTGCTAGAATCAATAAAGAATAATTAGTATTAATCGCAACATTAGAAAGAGTAGAAAATTAAAGAATCGCTAGTATTAGAGGTATACTGACGTATTTTGGCGAAGAACGAACTAAAATGTCATTCGCCTCCTTCGAACTGAGCTGCTCGAGTTTTGTTTTTAATGGAAACAGAGTTTTCAAGCATACTTTCGACTCTTCTGCCATGTTCTCTGGTAGCAAGGTAATCCGTTTGTGCGTATTATCTGTTTATTAAGTAAATTTGGTGATTATATATTACTGCTACTCACTAAAACATGATCTAAGACTCTTTTACCTTTACCAACAGGGTCATAATAAGGTCCTTTTGGGTTCTGCATACCGAGCAACTCTCGGATCATCGCACCAGTCCCCGGCGTTGTATAGAAAAAGAGAACTGGCATTGACTTTCCAAAGTGAATTAACACTTTCACTATACTTTTAAATGTTACGTCTAGAGTGACGAAGTTGGTATCTGTCAAATCGAATGCACCGGATTATTAATACTCGCGCTATCCATGCTAAACACTAAGATAACAGCAATAACGGAATTAATTTGACTCACCATCTTCGAGCAATGGTACCCTGAGTCTAATACCATTCTGGGATATTACTACTCTTTCGCGAGGAACATATTTGTAGGATCCTATCTTCACTGTTCGACATAATAAAGATGTATGTGGTGCTTGAAGAGATCCATCGGTAATGTCTTCCACTTCAGATTCTCTTCCACCACCTGAAAGCGTGTATAGTATAATAATTTAGAAGGAAAGAAGAAATTATAAAGGATTAATGGGAAACCTTTGATTCCCTCTTTATCATCAATAGTGTGATCAGTGCCAATGGATATTAAATTGTTTGTGATAACTGGTTTTTTTTCAGAAATCAGTTCCATTTCTTCAGTGGATGCACCACTGGTTGAGACAGCATGTGTGACATTGTTATCTATTTCCGACTCTTTTGTTTTTCTCATCATCTTCTTCGTTCGATGATATTATTAAACATTCTTAGAGAAAAATGTACATTCATTGTTAACTACGTTTACTCTTTAATTATGATTTATCATTCAATTTTAAATACGTCACAAAATTTCGGATTTTGTGTAACTGTTATACCTGATTCTTCGATTAGCTTTGGCTTTGGGGATCCAAATATTCTCGCTCTACCTCTTCCGCGTTTACTTCGGAACCAGCGTTTAACGAATCATCTTTTCCTTTATCGTTCAGTATTCATTATGTAAGACATTGCAGAACAATCCTGTGAAACAATATGCTGTTTGTCAATCTGTAAAACTTGATGCGCTTCAGTGAAACTGTATAATTAATATAATAAACACAGATGAATAGTTATTTAGATTAAAGATGTACCCCATTGTATGGCGTTGTAAAGCGTCAGGATATTGGATGCACTCATCAAGACGTTGTAATTATTCTTTATCATCACAGGACACTTATTAAAGAATACAATATAATATGAAAATTCAAAGGTTTAATAACTCTACAGTTACAAAATTTCAAGATTCGTGAACACGGCACCCCTCCTTCGTTCCTTCCTTTCCTTATGGCTGTATCCCCAATGGGGGACATGTGCCAGTAAGGGCCCGGTCACACTCGTTAAACGCGCGTTCGAACGCATCTCTCGACCAATAATACAACGTGAATTCCTGTGGATACGGTGTACCAATACGGTCGGCAGTTCGCGTGCGAACATGCGTTTGACGAGTGGCGAGTGTGACCGGGCCCTAACTGATCCTATATAATCAAGATTGGAAGTTCAACACTAGATGGCGGTGTACCTCGCGAGACGGGCCTTATATGTAGTGGTGTGAAATTGGCCAACGAAAAATGACTTTTTAAATTTTTGCTTCCACTAATTGTTTGTTGGTCGATTGTTGA